>JAQFVV010002419.1:0-26481 GCA_028023455.1 Epiperipatus broadwayi | reverse complement strand
TATATATATATTGTAAATATCGATAAGTCTATCTATATTTTAAAAATTGTCATTTGTTATTAAAAAAATCTCTTTGAGTTGATGTTTACATATGAAGTATTATTATTGTTTATGTTTATTAGGTATAGTTATTGTTTGAAGTTATTATTTTATTTATATGTTGATAGTACATCGTTATGAATATTTAATTATTATAAATAGATAAAGACATATAAATTCAAGATTATATAAAAAAATTATTTTATTTGCAGTGATTATTAAAAAAATGCAATATTATTATTTATGTATATTTTTAAAGCTGTCAAATAAATTTTCAATTGAATGTTATATATATATATATATGCTGGATATATTTTTTTTTTTTTAATGTTAATTGTTTTAAAAGAAAACATGTATAACAAGGGTTTTCAAAACAGCATTTGCTGGCGCATGGAACAACAACAACAACAATAAAAGAAGCCATTATTATTATTGTTATTGGAATAGTTATAAAACAAACAAGAGGATAAAATTTTGTTGTACTTTATTTCTTTGAAATTACCATTCTTCAGAATATTGGAATAAGAGATATTTTTATGGTAAATACATAAATTATGGCCTGCTAATTGGGATATATATCGCAGCCAAGAGGCTGCACCATTACTTTCATTTATTCCAAGGCAATTTAAAATGAAACAACTAAGAAAATTTCAATATATGTATTTCATCGTGTCTGGAGCCGAAATTTGATATAGCTATCTGGAATCTATAATGGTCAATCTAATAATAATCTGGAGGTAACTAAAATTAATATATTGGATTCAACATTTCAATTTATTTATTTATTTTTCAAGGAAAGAAATTTTAGAAGGATAAAAATATACATATATCCAAGAATTGACAATTTTCTCTAACGTAATAGTTTCTTCACCTTCGATAGAATGCATTCTAATAGTAAACGGATAAAGAAATAACCCATGGAATAAATTGACCTTTGAAGGAAAACTAACTAAGTGAACTTTAAAAAGGTAGTTAATAATTTTATATGTATGAATGATATATAAATATATTTTTGAGATCGATATTTTTGTTTACTTTTATTTTTCATTATAAAAATATAACGTTTTATAAATAGTCAATTCAAGCGTCTTGTTTTCTAACAGCCATAAACGTTTAACAGGTGTTAAAATTAATACTTAAGTAATTTAAAATCTTAAAGTATGGCTTATAGGTTTGGTTGTATATGAATTGTTATATATATTTTAATAAGTAAATTTATATTCGTAAATTTTTTTTTTATTATAAAATTTTTATCCTTAATTTATTTATTTTCATTTTTTTTTAAAACTTCGTATAATAATTCTTATGCATGCCAAAACAATAATTATATGTATTTGCTGTGTGTAATATTTTTTTTTATTATTTTAAATATCTGAAAAGTATAAGTATGGATTTGTATTTATATTCATATCTACTTGTTAAGCATAGATATGTCTTTATATATTTAATATATATACTTATTGCAAGTATATATGTATGTTTATTATTTGGGTTTGTATTTAAAACATTGATATTACCTAAAATTAAACCTTAATATATAATAATAAAGGATGTACTATTTGTTTTATAAGTAACGTCTTTGTAATTTATTTGAAAGAGCGGTAATATATTATTCTTATTTCTCTTTTAATGCTAGAGTCATTATGAAATTAATTGAATTCACAATTTATTTATATATAACCGGGATAATTTTGTCTTTCTTCAATTTAAATGGAATGCAGCAAGTACGTTCCATTACAATATATATATATATATATATATGTCCACAGATGGCGTCCTACCAAGACTGCCAATCAAGTGTATGTTTTGTTTACATAAACGTCAGAGTAGTTAGTATTCACTATCTCTAACTATAATTCCACTTTCAGATCATGATTTCAAGCTATTTGCTATCGTCAGTGAAAGACAGGAATAAAGAAACTAGATCTGAATACAAACTCTGAGCGTTTATGAAACAATTTCTATTCAGCTTGCAAGCGTGAATTTTTTAGACACGTAATGTCTTCAAACTCAGCATAGCAAACCAGATAGCTACATGGGTCTGATCTCAGTTCAGCATCACCACATAGTAGAAGCCTCTGCAATCTATATCATTGCAAGAAAGACCTCAAAGGTACATTTATCATAAACAAAAATGCAAGTTAAAAAACTTGCTAACGCTTGTATTTATGACCACAGATGGCGTCCTACCAAGACTGCCAATCAAGCGTATGTTTTGTTTACATAAACGTCAGAGTAGTTAGTATTCACTATCTCTAACTATAATTCCACTTTCAGATCATGATTTCAAGCTATTTGCTATCGTCAGTGAAAGACAGGAATAAAGAAACTAGATCTGAATACAAACTCTGAGCGTTTATGAAACAATTTCTATTCAGCTTGCAAGCGTGAATTTTTTAGACACGTAATGTCTTCAAACTCAGCATAGCAAACCAGATAGCTACATGGGTCTGATCTCAGTTCAGCATCACCACATAGTAGAAGCCTCTGCAATCTATATCATTGCAAGAAAGACCTCAAAGGTACATTTATGATAAACAAAAATGCAAGTTAAAAAACTTGCTAACGCTTGTATTTATGTCCACAGATGGCGTCCTACCAAGACTGCCAATCAAGCGTATGTTTTGTTTACATAAACGTCAGAGTAGTTAGTATTCACTATCTCTAACTATAATTCCACTTTCAGATCATGATTTCAAGCTATTTGCTATCGTCAGTGAAAGACAGGAATAAAGAAACTAGATCTGAATACAAACTCTGAGCGTTTATGAAACAATTTCTATTCAGCTTGCAAGCGTGAATTTTTTAGACACGTAATGTCTTCAAACTCAGCATAGCAAACCAGATAGCTACATGGGTCTGATCTCAGTTCAGCATCACCACATAGTAGAAGCCTCTGCAATTTATATCATTGCAAGAAAGACCTCAAAGGTACATTTATGATAAACAAAAATGCAAGTTAAAAAACTTGCTAACGCTTGTATTTATGTCCACAGATGGCGTCCTACCAAGACTGCCAATCAAGCGTATGTTTTGTTTACATAAACGTCAGAGTAGTTAGTATTCACTATCTCTAACTATAATTCCACTTTCAGATCATGATTTCAAGCTATTTGCTATCGTCAGTGAAAGACAGGAATAAAGAAACTAGATCTGAATACAAACTCTGAGCGTTTATGAAACAATTTCTATTCAGCTTGCAAGCGTGAATTTTTTAGACACGTAATGTCTTCAAACTCAGCATAGCAAACCAGATAGCTACATGGGTCTGATCTCAGTTCAGCATCACCACATAGTAGAAGCCTCTGCAATCTATATCATTGCAAGAAAGACCTCAAAGATACATTTATGATAAACAAAAATGCAAGTTAAAAAACTTGCTAACGCTTGTATTTATGTCCACAGATGGCGTCCTACCAAGACTGCCAATCAAGCGTATGTTTTGTTTACATAAACGTCAGAGTAGTTAGTATTCACTATCTCTAACTATAATTCCACTTTCAGATCATGATTTCAAGCTATTTGCTATCGTCAGTGAAAGACAGGAATAAAGAAACTAGATCTGAATACAAACTCTGAGCGTTTATGAAACAATTTCTATTCAGCTTGCAAGCGTGAATTTTTTAGACACGTAACGTCTTCAAACTCAGCATAGCAAACCAGATAGCTACATGGGTCTGATCTCAGTTCAGCATCACCACATAGTAGAAGCCTCTGCAATCTATATCATTGCAAGAAAGACCTCAAAGGTACATTTATGATAAACAAAAATGCAAGTTAAAAAACTTGCTAATGCTTGTATTTATGTCCACAGATGGCATCCTACCAAGACTGCCAATCAAGCGTATGTTTTGTTTACATAAACGTCAGAGTAGTTAGTATTCACTATCTCTAACTATAATTCCACTTTCAGATCATGATTTCAAGCTATTTGCTATCGTCAGTGAAAGACAGGAATAAAGAAACTAGATCTGAATACAAACTCTGAGCGTTTATGAAACAATTTCTATTCAGCTTGCAAGCGTGAATTTTTTAGACACGTAATGTCTTCAAACTCAGCATAGCAAACCAGATAGCTACATGGGTCTGATCTCAGTTCAGCATCACCACATAGTAGAAGCCTCTGCAATCTATATCATTGCAAGAAAGACCTCAAAGGTACATTTATGATAAACAAAAATGCAAGTTAAAAAACTTGCTAATGCTTGTATTTATGTCCACAGATGGCGTCCTACCAAGACTGCCAATCAAGCGTATGTTTTGTTTACATAAACGTCAGAGTAGTTAGTATTCACTATCTCTAACTATAATTCCACTTTTAGATCATGATTTCAAGCTATTTGCTATCGTCAGTGAAAGACAGGAATAAAGAAACTAGATCTGAATACAAACTCTGAGCGTTTATGAAACAATTTCTATTCAGCTTGCAAGCGTGAATTTTTTAGACACGTAACGTCTTCAAACTCAGCATAGCAAACCAGATAGCTACATGGGTCTGATCTCAGTTCAGCATCACCACATAGTAGAAGCCTCTGCAATCTATATCATTGCAAGAAAGACCTCAAAGGTACATTTATGATAAACAAAAATGCAAGTTAAAAAACTTGCTAACGCTTGTATTTATGTCCACAGATGGCGTCCTACCAAGACTGCCAATCAAGCGTATGTTTTGTTTACATAAATGTCAGAGTAGTTAGTATTCACTATCTCTAACTATAATTCCACTTTCAGATCATGATTTCAAGCTATTTGCTATCGTCAGTGAAAGACAGGAATAAAGAAACTAGATCTGAATACAAACTCTGAGCGTTTATGAAACAATTTCTATTCAGCTTGCAAGCGTGAATTTTTTAGACACGTAACGTCTTCAAACTCAGTATAGCAAACCAGATAGCTACATGGGTCTGATCTCAGTTCAGCATCACCACATAGTAGAAGCCTCTGCAATCTATATCATTGCAAGAAAGACCTCAAAGGTACATTTATGATAAACAAAAATGCAAGTTAAAAAACTTGCTAACGCTTGTATTTATGTCCACAGATGGCGTCCTACCAAGACTGCCAATCAAGCATATGTTTTGTTTACATAAACGTCAGAGTAGTTAGTATTCACTATCTCTAACTATAATTTCACTTTCAGATCATGATTTCAAGCTATTTGCTATCGTCAGTGAAAGACAGGAATAAAGAAACTAGATCTGAATACAAACTCTGAGCGTTTATGAAACACTTTCTATTCAGCTTGCAAGCGTGAATTTTTTAGACACGTAATGTCTTCAAACTCAGCATAGCAAACCAGATAGCTACATGGGTCTGATCTCAGTTCAGCATCACCACATAGTAGAAGCCTCTGCAATCTATATCATTGCAAGAAAGACCTCAAAGGTACATTTATGATAAACAAAAATGCAAGTTAAAAAACTTGCTAACGCTTGTATTTATGTCCACAGATGGCGTCCTACCAAGACTGCCAATCAAGCGTATGTTTTGTTTACATAAACGTCAGAGTAGTTAGTATTCACTATCTCTAACTATAATTCCACTTTCAGATCATGATTTCAAGCTATTTGCTATCATCAGTGAAAGACAGGAATAAAGAAACTAGATCTGTGGACATAAATACAAGCATTAGCAAGTTTTTTAACTTGCATTTTTGTTTATCATAAATGTACCTTTGAGGTCTTTCTTGCAATGATATAGATTGCAGAGGCTTCTACTATGTGGTGATGCTGAACTGAGATCAGACCCATGTAGCTATCTGGTTTGCTATGCTGAGTTTGAAGACATTACGTGTCTAAAAAATTCACGCTTGCAAGCTGAATAGAAATTGTTTCATAAACGCTCAGAGTTTGTATTCAGATCTAGTTTCTTTATTCCTGTCTTTCACTGACGATAGCAAATAGCTTGAAATCATGATCTGAAAGTGGAATTATAGTTAGAGATAGTGAATACTAACTACTCTGACGTTTATGTAAACAAAACATACGCTTGATTGGCAGTCTTGGTAGGACGCCATCTGTGGACATAAATACAAGCGTTAGCAAGTTTTTTAACTTGCATTTTTGTTTATCATAAATGTACCTTTGAGGTCTTTCTTGCAATGATATAGATTGCAGAGGCTTCTACTATGTGGTGATGCTGAACTGAGATCAGACCCATGTAGCTATCTGGTTTGCTATGCTGAGTTTGAAGACATTACGTGTCTAAAAAATTTACGCTTGCAAGCTGAATAGAAATTGTTTCATAAACGCTCAGAGTTTGTATTCAGATCTAGTTTCTTTATTCCTGTCTTTCACTGACGATAGCAAATAGCTTCAAATCATGATCTGAAAGTGGAATTATAGTTAGAGATAGTGAATACTAACTACTCTGACGTTTATGTAAACAAAACATACGCTTGATTGGCAGTCTTGGTAGGACGCCATCTGTGGACATAAATACAAGCGTTAGCAAGTTTTTTAACTTGCATTTTTGTTTATCATAAATGTACCTTTGAGGTCTTTCTTGCAATGATATAGATTGCAGAGGCTTCTACTATGTGGTGATGCTGAACTGAGATCAGACCCATGTAGCTATCTGGTTTGCTATGCTGAGTTTGAAGACATTATGTGTCTAAAAAATTCACGCTTGCAAGCTGAATAGAAATTGTTTCATAAACGCTCAGAGTTTGTATTCAGATCTAGTTTCTTTATTCCTGTCTTTCACTGACGATAGCAAATAGCTTGAAATCATGATCTGAAAGTGGAATTATAGTTAGAGATAGTGAATACTAACTACTCTGACGTTTATGTAAACAAAACATACGCTTGATTGGCAGTCTTGGTAGGACGCCATCTGTGGACATAAATACAAGCGTTAGCAAGTTTTTTAACTTGCATTTTTGTTTATCATAAATGTACCTTTGAGGTCTTTCTTGCAATGATATAGATTGCAGAGGCTTCTACTATGTGGTGATGCTGAACTGAGATCAGACCCATGTAGCTATCTGGTTTGCTATGCTGAGTTTGAAGACATTACGTGTCTAAAAAATTCACGCTTGCAAGCTGAATAGAAAATGTTTCATAAACGCTCAGAGTTTGTATTTAGATCTAGTTTCTTTATTCCTGTCTTTCACTGACGATAGCAAATAGCTTGAAATCATGATCTGAAAGTGGAATTATAGTTAGAGATAGTGAATACTAACTACTCTGACGTTTATGTAAACAAAACATACGCTTGATTGGCAGTCTTGGTAGGACGCCATCTGTGGACATAAATACAAGCGTTAGCAAGTTTTTTAACTTGCATTTTTGTTTATCATATATATATATATATATATATATATATATTGTATATGTATATATATATATATATATATATATATATATATATATATATATATATATATATACATTTGAGTTTTAAATAATACATACCTTAAGCTTTTGAGTAAAATGCCAGATTTGAAGTTAAGAATAAATACTTATATATTTTTTTTATTTTATTATTAAATCTTACTGTCAATGGAACAATTGATAGTTGAGTTAAGCATGAACTTGTAATAACACATGAGCAGATTCATTTGTTCTCTTGTTATTAAAAAGGGAAGAAAAAGAAAATTATTTCTCTTTAAAAATAACTTTTTCTTTTATCAATACTACTGTTCAATGATTGGTATTTAAACATTAACTTTTCCAAATTAAGATAATCTCTTGGATTAAAAGTCTGGAAGAAAAATATTTTAATTTTCTATTAAATCTTAAAGGAATAGCAATATAAAAGAAAAGAACGTCTGTTTAAGTTTTTTTTTTTTGGAAACTACATTGTTTTAACACTTCCATTATTCTTCAGATATATATAAATTTAAGATAATTATGTATATTAAGGATAAAACAATGTGTAGTGAGTAGTATAATTATTATATCGTAAAAGGTTTCAAAACCAACATTGCATGCTATTTTAAAATATTTTGAAATATTGGATATATAGAATGTCTAATGATAATAGAAAAATGAAGATTAAGAACATCTACATTCGAAGAATATTTATTTTATTTCACATTAATCAAATCATTGGATATTATTAACAGTTTATCATTTAAGGATAAATAAAATCATCATTATACCAATGGAATAATAATATACTTCGTAAAAGATCTTCATTAGGATGATGAACTATAGAATTCAATAGCTACTTTCAACTCTATTATAAATAAGTTTTCTTTATTATTTATTTATATATATTATAATAATGCATATATTATTTTAATATGTTTATTATTATTATTATCTTTATTTTAAATTTGGCATAGCATCATTATATCTTAATAGGAAAATTATATTTATTATTAAATATAATTAATTGAAAGCTTGACATAATTCATCAAATTAGATGAAGGATATAAAGAATAGTTATTATTTGACAGATATCTTAAAAAGGATTATATTGTATTTACTACGTAATATTGTAAACATTTAATGTACTTTATTTATCAAAAATACATATAATATATAAGTTATACAATTGCAAATAGTACTTATATATTGGTAATTATGAAACATATAAATAAGAATGGTAAATACATTAATAAGTTACATAAATTATTAATTTTTGAACCCAGATATTGTTTTTATATATCTGTTAATTTAAACTATTTTCTTTAATTTTTGAAAGTTTATTATAGTATTGACTTTTATCATAGGGTATTAAATAAAAATATTATTTATTAATATTTTCAAAATGATAAAATTCATTCGTATTTATTTATTAATATTTTATTATCTATTATATTATATTTTTTATTATTTTTTAAATATTGATTTATTAACTTGATCTCTTTGTCTAATCATTATTGAATTATATTATATATATGCTAGTATTATAAATATCATATGAATATCAATTGTAATTAATGCTTATATAAGGCATATAATAATAACTTGTTTTGAATTTTCCCTGAAGAGAGCTAATTGCAAATTCTCCATGAGTTTGAATATCGTGGCATAATGGTGACTGAACGAGGGATGAAAGATGGATGAACTAGTCTAAATTATATTAAAACTTATTTAAAGATTATTGAGCTAGCATAAAAAAGATAGATATAATCATGGACTTAGTATTTCATTGATTCATTTTTAGCATTCTATCTGAAGACCCAAAGTCCAATTGTAGTAAATGCATATCCTCTTTCTAGGGAATTTAATCATCCCCATATATACAACTTAGATTTTAAATATAATCCATTTTGTTATATTTGGCGAACCTAACTATGAAGCATTAAGTTAATAATTTCCAAGCATTAAATATAATCAATTCTATTATATTTGGTATATCAACTGGGATGATTAAATGTCATTCCGTTATATTTGGTGCCTCAACTAAGGCTATTAAATAGGCCATCCCATTATAATATATATATATATATATAATAACATTTTAAATCAGTGTATATGTTATACATGAGATGGCAAGTTTTAGATAATTTGTCAAAGTACATCATTATTAAAGTGATCAACCACAAAATAATTGAAAACATTTAGTATCCAGGTTGATTGAAATTAGTTATAATATTAAACAAAGTGATAAATTCTTATTTGTTCCTAAATTTTGAAAAAAAAAAAAACAATTCCAGGATATGTTTGTATTGTTTAGAATAGCATTTAGCTCAAATTTGAAATAATTCGGACTTTTTCTTGCTCTAATATTTGTTGTCTTATAAATAGAATGCAGCCAGTTAATATATCAGAACTTTATGGATGACAGTTTTTTTTAAATAAATTATTTTATTGGCTTTAACTATTTATTTACATAAGATACATTAATTACTGAAACCTATTTACTAAAAAGCAGTATTGACATGATTTAAACAATAAATATATCAGAATAAATTGTATATATAAAATAATATTACATTTTGGACGGTAAGTCAGATGTTTCTTTGTTAGTGAACTGACATCTTCTTTGCAGTTCTCTTTCTCAATCAATGGTTTTTTTTCTATCTAATCTTGCATTTTAGAATATTTATGTCTGAGAGAATTTTGTGTTCATTATTAAAGTAACACCACATTGCACATTGAACCCATGATTAAAGTAACAGATAGTGATATATCTCATGAAATCCTTTACATTTTTTACAGATGGCACATTGTTGTAGAAGATAAAAGCATCAATCATAGCCATATCAATTATTTTAATAAAGATAGGCCAATATCATTCCTATTGCTGTAACAATTTAGAATGTTTTTTTCTAATAACATGTCATGCCTGTCAACTCCTTCCATAAACTGATTATAATGCTGAGTTATAGCATGTTGTTGGACTTACTCTTTTTTTCTGAGATGTTTTGACACTGATGCTAGTGGTTCAATGTAATCAAAATTGGATGTCAATGATACAGTTAATTTGAGACTCCACATTAAAATTGTAAATTTTGTTATTTGATATGAAAATAAAAAAAATTATAATAATCTCTGTTCTTTTGTTTTCATTAGATTCATGAGAGCAATAAACAGTTTGATTTTTGTTTTATGGGCCCCCTTACTTGAATGCCTATTTTTGGCAAATTAACTAATAAACCATAGGTGGTGAATAAATTTATCAAATAATATTTTGTGGCTCTTGGAATCTTGAACTGGCAGTAGCATTTTTATTACCTCTTGAGACTCAAGACTACCTCTATACATTAGTAAAAGTCAAAATTGTGGCAAAAGTCTTTGCTGCCATATAAGTTCCAAAGCATATATTCATATCTTTTATTTTTCCTTTGATTAATTACTTTAGAGAATAATTCCCATAATATCTTATGATCATCTCATTAATTGATAAATCTTCATCAAATATGCCAGATTTCTGAAAAGTATTGTTTCCTTTTTTGAATGTGCATCCATACTTTGAATCCCTGATCATTTTTGTTGGCCTTAGCTTTATTGTTATTGGAAAAATGTGACATGGCTTTATTGAAGATATATCTTGTGTATCATCAACTTTCTTACTAAAGATAACAACAAATCTTTTTTTTTCAGACAAGTAATCATTTTGACTGGGTGAAGTATGATAACCAGTAAAAGTAAGAAACCTAATAAAAATTTACAAATCCACTATTAAAACATTAATTCTGGGTTTATTTTGCCATTGTTGGGCACAATTTTTACTTCCGGTTAGCAATAAACTCAAGCAGATCAGTTGAAATGATTTCCTCAAACAGCTTCACTGACATAAAATCATGGATAATCTCAGAAAGCTTTTCAAAATTTTGTTTTTATAATGCATCCATCGTTTTGAATTTATAAGTTGTATGTTTTTTGATCCATAATACTTTATACTATTTTCTAAACTTTTGATTGACATTTAAAAAAAATAGTTTTAGATGTTTAATAGTTTTAGTTGGGGATGTATTACTTAGCTCTGGGAAAATATATTTATCATCAGAGATTGTATGGGTCTCCCTATCAAAAGCTAAGGCTGTATTACCTGCTGATTATTGATCTGGTAAATTTATTTTGACCTCTTTGGCAATAGAGAAGCTACCAGTTTTTCATCATCACTTGCCTCCTCATCTGTTAACTTGACACTCTTTGGAAGCACATCCAGAATGTCTGCTTTTATCTCCTCTGAAGATAATATTCTATAACATCTACAGTAGTCTTGAATGATTTATGACATGACATACTTTAAATCAAAAAATTGGAAATAAAAAGTTGATAATATTATATTTTAGCAATATACTATATATAGGACAGCAAGTTTAATTACATGCATTGTTGATAATAATATTCAATTTCTTAGAAAATTTCATTTATTTCTGCTAAAAGTATAATAATTTGTAAAATAATAGTGAACATGACATTTACCAGGTAAAATTGATTATGTAGAACAACAACAAAAAAAGAAATGGATGAAGAGGATAAACTAACACATGTTGGCTGAATGACAATTTACAACAAATTGACTGACTATAAGGTTCAACTAGTACAAATCATAGATTAACATGTCATGACATATTTATTTCTCTGAGTTAGGGAACCAGAAAAAAATGTATGCAATGTCCAGACACATGAAAAAAGTGTATGTTCTTCAAATAAGATGCTGCCACATAATGAATAAAGAAGTCCATAAGTTTTAAACATTCTAGCAATATATATATATATATATATATATATATATATATATTTATGGTTATTTATTATGCATTGGGGATTGTTATTATTATATTTATCTTGGGAATTGATGAAGGGATTCAGTAAACATTTATTTAATATTTATAAAACTACTTTACTGCTTTGAGAATTTATTCAAACTTCTTTCTCTAAAATAATAAGACACTTAGATAATTGCACAAGTTTTAGTTTCCCATTTCTTTACCTGAGATAAAGACAACGATGAGCTAGCAGATGGGATACTCCCTTATCGGGATTTAAATCTTTGGTCATCCAGTGTTTATTTTTATTATATTTAGTTTGATTTATTTTATTTCATATTATTATTGACCTTACATATCCTTTCAGGACGGGGAATTAATCTTTTTCTTTCTGGGAGTGGCATGAAGGATTTAAATTAAAGAAATCTTTCAAAGGTATGTAAGAGTCAATACTTTACAAACGTACCGATGACTGTATCAAACCGATCCTAAAAAACGATTTGAAATTACTTCCTATCATGGTGGGCCGCCATATTTATTTCATGTTCGATATGTGCGCATGCTCACCTTATCAGGGTAGGGATGAACCGGTATAATATATATATATATATATATCATTTTGTGTTTCACCTAGTGTGAATATATTGATAAATAATTTAAGAAATATTATATTGGTTAAAAAATTAATGTGTATCAATGCAATGCTTGATTCATAGATAAACTGAGATCTAGTTTTGAGAAAATGTTTAAGGAGCATCAATTGTGTACAAACATTTTAGAAAATAAAAATAATAATGAATTAATAAATGTTACCTGCTTTATTTCATCATGAAGGACATGAGAGTTAAATATGAGTTTTGAACAGAAAAATACTAAATATCTTCATAAGGAAAAACATCATAAAAATATGATAATATTTTTTATAAAAAAAATATAATATTTTAATTCATAGATAAAAAGCTAATGTTATTTTTTATAAGTCTTGGAATATGACATGAAAGTGTTCATTTAATTTGAATTCAAATGGTTTTTAACTGAAAGTATTTTTGTGGTTTATTATAATTGTTTATAAAATATATTGTTAACATTATTATCAATTTTATTACAAACATGTTTGTATGTAATATAGTAAGCTGCCGTGACTAAATTATTATTTTAATAGTAAATAAACATTTGATGAAGTGCAAGATTTATTTCATTTTTTTTTTCAAAATCACTGTTGTGCCTATGTAAACTTAGAATAAACATAAAATGGTGCCATAACTCTTACCATGGACTCATTATTAATATTTTAATATCATACTCATGATTAATTTTGAAATAAGATGAAAAAGAATACATAATATTATTAATTCCCATTGAAATTTAATTGAAAAATATTAGAACATTCGTTTTAATAAAAGCATGATTTACAATGGTGCGATGGAACACATACCACCCGATAATAAAATAAAAGCAGCAATTCAAGTAATTTTTCCAATAGGTGCAATTTAGCAGGGGTGGCCAACTTTTGTGTTCATAAGATCTACTTTTTATTTTAAAAATGCGTTGCGATCGACTTGTTGTCATAGGCGTAGTCTAAGTCAAGGGAGGTTTGAAATACATACTATTTTTATATATGTACCTAGTAAAAAATAACAATTATTTAACGAGTCAAAAGTACGTGTCCAGGGGAATTAAAGCAACATTTATTAATTCAAATTAACTCCATTAAGTCAAGATTAAAAATATTATTTTCAGTAATGATACATTTTAGTAGATTTCACCTATCTAGAAATGAAAAAAAAAATAAAACAAAAACTAAATTAACAAAAAAAACTTTAAAACCTTGACTTAATTTGTTTCACTCGTTATCCGACAGCTCTTGCCAGATTGGCCTCGCGATCGACTAAAATTGGCTTTGCAATCCACTTGTGGATCACGATCGACTTGTTGGACACCCCTACAATATAGTATTGAAATAAATAAATATTATTTATAATTGTTAGACAGAATCCCTCTTGGAAGTGTCTAATAACATCAGAATATCTACTACTGTAAAAAACAAATATATAGAATTAAATTCCGTTTAAATGTAGTACATCGTTTAATAAATAACAAATAATGACTTTAGATGATTTTTTAAACAGAATACAAATTTATAAAGGAAATATGTAGACAATATTTATTATTTCACAGTTTGAAAATTAGTAATTATCAAAATTAATATAACAATGGTAATAATACCATAATACGAAAGGTCGAAAAAAAAACTCTGTAGGATAGTACATAGGTAAATGTAACAAACATATCTCTACATTTAGCTTTAAAAATGCTGATTCACAAACTTGTTTTAATGGCTATAGATTTTAACTATAACCCATCCGAAATCCTTTATTCTTTTTTTTACACAGAAAATAATATATAATTTTGTATGACTCAGATTTGAACCCAAAGTCAAAAGTATCATAAAAGATTGTGTTTACCAAATTCGTTTTTAAGTTTATTATGTATCTATATTACAATGATCAGTTTGTTAAAAAATTGTGATTTATTGAAGTAAAAAAATGTTTTTCACTAAAGGGAATAATAGAAGTGTTTGGTTACTTCGTTCATTTGTTTAAATTCAATTGGTAATGTGATAAACTGGAAAGAGCTTTCAATTTTATCTAGGCAGACTTAATAAGCAGTTCGATAACTTTGTAGAAGTATTTTATTGAGCGATAAACAGTGAAAAGTTAAAAAATAAAAAGATATATATATTTTTTTAAAACATTATGATTTATAGAATTGCAAGTTTGAATCAATATCTTTAATTTAAAGTTTATTATCTATCTATCTATCTTTCTATCTATCTATCTATCTATCTATCTATCTATCTATCTATCTATCTATCTATCTATCTATCTATCTATCTATCTATCTATCTATCTATCTATCTATCTATCTATCTATCTATCTAACTATCTATCTATCTATCTATCTATCTATCTATCTATCTATCTATCTATCTATCTATCTATCTATCTATCTATCTATCTATCTATCTATATGTCTGTCTGTCTGTCTGTCTGTCTGTTGGTCTGTCTATCTATCTATCTATCTATCTATCTATCTATCTATCTATCTATCTATCTATCTATCTATCTATCTATCTATCTATCTATCTATCTATCTATCTATCTATCTATCTATCTATCTATCTATCTATCTATCTATCTATCTATCTATCTATCTATCTATCTATCTATCTATCCATATTCATTTATTTCCATCAATGGTTTTATATAAATATATGTTCTGTCTGTGTGTAATTATATCAACCAGTTTATCCATCTATATGTTTTGTTACATATATACATGTATTTATATGTACATTAATTCATCTATTTACTCATCTAAACATTTGTCTATTTTATCTCAATTTATTTGTTTTGCTACATAACTTCATATCTCTTTATTGACGATTTATTTTTTTATCTATACAATATTGTACTATCAATCTACATGTCCATTTATCTATTTTTATTTCTGTTTCTATCTTTCTATTTATAAATTACTACTTATCTGTCTATCAACCTATATATATATATATATATATATAGAAATGGATATGATATATATATATATATATATATATATATATATATATATCATTCCATTTCCCTTGTTGACTATCTCTCGATCTATTTATCTATATCTATGTATATATATTTATTTTTTATTATATCTGTCTAGTTGTATATATTTATTTTTATGTATATCTTTTTTCCAATCAAATATCTATTTATTAATTTGTCCAATTTTCTATCTATCTGCTATACATTTACCCATAAATATGTAATGCTACTTAATTACATGATCATATTTATAGCTATGTTTATGTCTTTCTATCTAACTTTTAAATATTTATTTGTTTATTTGTTTTGTCAATTTTATTTTTTTCTCTCTCCTATATATGTATATACAAAAGTATAAAGAGACAAAAGGTGATCGTAAATATTCTTTTAATTTTAATTATATATAAAATGCTTTATGATCATTGATGTTCTTTATGTTTTTTTACATTCTTATGTTTTTTTTTTTCATTTAACAACAAGAGCCTATTATTAATGTAATTTCAAAGATTACTGTTTGACTTTGCAAATTCTATTTTTATTTTTTTTATGGCTACTTATTGTCATCTCTTATTATTTGTTTAAACTATTTTGTTCTATTTAATATAAAAGTAAATATTTTTGTTTATAAATATTTTTATTCTACTACATATACTTTATAGTTATTTTTTTCTAGCTTTCGATATTCATTCTCATTTCTGGATATTTATATTAATTCCTATAATTACTAATTTAAATTTATTATTATTATTACCATTTATAAAAGTTATTTAGAAAAATTATAAGAGAAAGTAGTTTTTTTTCCTTTTCTCATGTTTATTTCTAATTTATAAAGAACTTTTTTTTAACTAACTAGGACTTACTTTTTTAACTAACATGTGTTTAAATAATCACCTGCTTACATCATCTATTAATTTGGTTATGTCTCACAATATGATATTCTTAAAGTATACTATTTTCACAAAGTTTTAATAGTTTATTTTAGGATTTATTAATTACTTAAATCTTTTTATCAAGACATTTTAGGATTTATTAATTACTTAAATCTTTTTATCAAGACATTTTTGCTACAAAACATAACAAACTCTAATGTGATCTCATAACTTATAATCTCCATTTCTCTTGTTTCACAAGTCATAATTTCTAATCACCAATTTCTGTCATTAAATCATTCTTATATGTTTTACTAACATCAAATTTTAATTGTACATACTACAAAAACATTGAGGTAAATTCACCAACATAAAATATAATCAATCCCTTCTACAATGAACTTTTCTCCATGGTTAATCCATTTTCTTTCATTCATAACTTTTTACAATAATGTCAGAAAACATAATTATTCATTATTCTTTCATATAAGTTAATTATTATTACTAACATATATGTCAGTTTACTATTCTATAAAATAGAGAGTTTTTATAAAGCTACCTTATAAAATGTTCAAATTCTTATCATCAGTAAATTTAAAAAAATATATTAATGATGAGTTTAATTCAAAAATAAGTGTTGTCTGGTTTTAATAATTACTTACAAATCTATTTAGTATTGAGCATTATTACATTTATTATTTAAGTAATACTTTAGGTTCATTTTAAAAATTATAATTACAGGTTGTAATGTTATAATTTCCTATTTATTAATCTGCTTTCAAAGAAGTTTATATTTACATTTTACAGAGTTTTATTTAAACATCTTTGTATTCTAATTTCTATGTTTATTAGCAAGTTGCAATATTTAGTAACTATGTAAATATATTAAATCATAAATAAAGATAGGATCCCCTTTATTATTAACAGCATGAGATTGTTAATTGTTATGGATATTGGGATTGTCTAAGTGTTGATTGGATTTTAATGACTACATATAAAAAATAAATTATAATATATGCATATGCCATAGATAATATATAATAACATAAATACTGCAAGAGTATGTAGATAACTATCAAATATTATGGTAATACATTTTAATATAAAACAATAATTTTTGCTATGATAAGCATGCTGCATCTGTGTCAAAGCACAACTAAAGTGAATATTAGCAAATACATTAGCATATCCACACATGTATACATGTACATTAAACTAGTCATTGATTACAATAGATTTACATATTTCCATGTTTAAATTGACCTAGCTGTAGAGTATGTTATTGGCTTAACTGATCAGGGCTTGCTAAGAAGAATGATATTGTCTTTTATATTTATGGAGTTTTTAGAGTTAAGTGTTACACTTCTTTTACTTTTCATTTTTTATTGTTAATAGTTTGACCCTTATCTCTTTCATGAATATATAAAGTGGAAATAAGATATTTATATGTACCACTACTTTTATGTATTTTTATTCTTTTATCTAAGCTCAAACTATTTTGAACTATATACAACTTCTTAGAAAAACAAAAGATAATATATTGAAACAGTAAGATTTGTATTCGAATCTTAAGTTTCACCTTTTTCTATTGTCTCTCACTCACCGCTCTACCCTACCCAAATTTAAACTTTTTGATATCGAATTGTGTGTGTAGCAATATTAAAAATGTATAGATATATGTAGAATTCACCAAAAACATGCACACATTTCGATATCAAATTTAAGGCAATAAATAAAGATAAATAATATAATTTAGATTTCTTTTTTTAGTTATATAACAATGTATAATTTTAACTATTTATTTTGAATTGTAAAATCTGTTATTTATTTTTTTGTTTAAAATTCATTTAGTAATAATTTTAGAAATAGATTGTAATATTTAATTAAAAGTAAAAATAATCATATGTTCCCTTTTGTATTTGAAATTTTAAAAGCAATGGTCAGTGAGAGATAATAGATTAATTAAAGAAAAATTCCCCAAAATGTAATTATAAAATGTAAATGTAAAATTTAAATGTAAACAATAGAAAGGCAGCTTTCTCTATAATTAAGCTTAACAAAAATGCATTGATTTTCCTCAGAGCAGATTAAGTGGAATCCAAAAATAAACTATAACAAAGATGTAAAAGATAAGATCTAAGAAAGGAGGCCATTTTTAGACTTTCTAGAAACTTCCAGTTAAACTTTAGCTTTGCTCTCAAGCAGTTGAGAGTTTCCAAAGATATATATATATATATATATATATATATATATATATATATATATATATTGTTTTATGTGGCACAGTATGCATGAGTAGAAAGCGCCAAAGACTATTCTCCCCGGAGATGGTCGATTGTTTGCCGAGAACCTATGCCATCCATAAAATCAACCAAAGAAGATCTGCTGCCCCAAACAATTAGAAAATGGCTGCTGCTATCCAAGTAACTAAATCACCTAAATACTGTAAAGAACTGCTAATGCTAGAATCATGAATAATTTGCTGCTGATCACTGAATTGGAAAACTTCTCATAAAACAGGTACCTGTATCCAAATTCTCTAGAGTACTCTAGTGATATATATATATATGTGTGTGTGTGTGTGTGTGTGTGTGTGTAAAAAAGTAATCAGTCGCTAAATGAGAAAGCAAGTAGCAGTAAATATTTTATTAAAGCACTATTATATATATATATATATATATATATATCATAAGACAGCAGTGACTTGCTATACATGTTAACAATAAGTATTTATTAAAGTGCTATTATATATATAGACACATTAGCAGTAGCTCGTTATAATATATATGTTAAACACAGCAATATAGAGATAGGGCAATGTAGAGAAGGTGAGGGCAGTGAAAGAGTGGATAGGACCAATATACTGGTGAGGAATAATCTAATGCTAATAATAAATTAAATAAGTAATCATAATAGATAAAATGGAAGCAGAAAATGACGGTATAGGATTAATGGACTTTAGTGTAAAGTTACTTGAAATACTTAGACAGGATAAGAAAGAACGGAGGAAAATACATGAGGAAGCAAGGAGAAGATATGAAGAACCAAAAACGAGACAGGAAGAGGAGGAGATAAGAATTAGGGAGTGTCAGAAAATTGACAGGGGTATGTTTATATATTTTGAAATGATCAAAGGACATTTTGGAATATCCCCAGTTAGTAAAAAGAGATTAAAGATATAAAAAATGAAAGGAAGTTAGAAAGATCTAATGAACCTATGATAATAGAAGAGCAGACAGATAGTGTATTAAATGTAAATAAGTATGAAAATCAAAGAGACCTCATTCCAGTAAATGAAGGCCGACAAGAACCGGATAATGAAGTCAGCATTAAAGAGGAGACAAGCATGGACGAGGACAAAAAAATAGGACCAAAAGTCATGGAAAAAAGCATGAAAATGGACAGTGGACACCAAAGCCACTTAGAAAAGATGATCAACATTAAAATCTTTAGAGTGTAAATAACGAAAAACCTTCAAACCTACCTAGAGAGCTTACAAAAGTTATTCCAATTTCATAAGGAAGGACCAGATGAGCAGATAGCTATAGCCAGTTACCATCTGCAAGGTTCTTCCAAAAACTGGTGGAATATGAGGAAATGCAAATATAGAACTATCTGATGTAACATGCTGCTAACCATCCAACAATTAATGACAGGCAGTTGAATAAAAGATATAGGAGAAATGATTGAATTTCTTACTACCTTGGATTTTAACCATTGGGCCAAAGAACCACCTGATAGAAGGCAAAAATTAGAAAACCCATGGCTGCAGTCATTGATGACGAGATATAGATATTTTCCATCTGACTCGGGTTATAAAATATTTTAGCCTCTTAGGATGGCCATTATGTGTATATATAATTAGTAAAACGAATTTGATATAATGAATTTGGTAGAATGGAACCTACATTAATCAAATAGGGCCTTATATATATATATATATATATAAGGCTAATAATATATATATATATATATATATATATATATATATATATATTATTGATTTAATTATTATTAGTCTTAAGAATTTTTTTTTATATATTATTTTAAGTAATATTACTCTAATAATTTATATATATATAATCAGTTTAACTAATATTGCTATATGATTTTTAACCAGATACGGCCATATTAGAACATTTTAAATTAAGCTATAAATTCTAGATCTGGGTATACAAAATATTTGTTGCTTCATGTAATCTCGGCTTTCTATATTTCTATATATCTGTAAAAAAAGTTATTTTCATATTTAAATTATGTGATGTAGCAAAATTTTTTTTTCTCTTTCCTTGCCTCCTTTGTTTTTTCTTAATTGTTCACGGGAAGTAAGGGGAGATGAAACAGTAAGATTCGTATTCGAATCTTAAGTTTCACCTTTTTCTATCGTCTCTCACTCACCAATCTATCCTACACAAATTTAAACTTTTTGGTATTTAATTGTGTGTGTAGCAATATTAAAAATGTATAGATATATGTAGAATTCACCATTAACACACACACACACACATTTTGATATCAAATTTAAGGCAATAAATAAAGATAAATAATATAATTTAGATTTCCTTTTTTAGTTATATAAAATATATATAATTTTAACTATATATTTTGAATTGTAAAATCCGTTATTTATTGTTTTGTTTAAATTTCATTTAGTAATAATTTTAGAAATAGATTGTAATATTTAATTAAAAGTAAAAATAATCATATGTTCCCTTTTGTATTTGAAATTTTAAAAGCAATGGTCAGTGAGAGGTAATAGATTAATTAAAAAAAAATTCCCCAAAATGTAATTATAAAATGTAAATTTAAAATGTAAATGTAAACAATAGAAAGGCAGCTTTCTCTATAATTAAGCTTAATGAAAATGCATTGATTTTCCTCAGGGCAGATTAAGTGGAATCCAAAAATAAACTATATCAAAAATGTAAAAGATAAGATCTAAGAAAGGAGGCCATTTTTTTTTACTTTCTACAAACTTCCAGTTGAACTTTAGCTTTGCTCTCGAGCAGTTGAGAGTCTCCAAAGATATATATTGTTTTTACATGCCACAGTATGCGTGAGTAGAAAGCGCCAAAGCCTATTCTTCCCAAAGATGGTAGATTGTTTGACGAGACCCTATGCCCATGCCCTCCATAAAATCAACCAAAGAAGATCTGTTACCCCAAACAATTAGAAAACTGCTGTTGCTATTCAAGTAACTAAATCACTTAAATAATGTAAAGAACTGCTAATGCTAGAATCATGAACAATTTGCTACTGATCACTGAATCGGAAAACTTCTCATAAAACAGATACCTGTATACAAATTCTCTAGAATACTCTACTAATATCCCGCTATAGCTCATTCATCTTTTATAACTTATAAACTATAAACTGTAAATTCTCATTTGTAAAACTATAAATTTAATAATTAATATTATGTAAATTTCTTTAACAATCTAGCCTGCCTAACTCTATCTTTCTTGGGTACATATTTCTAAAATCTACATTTTATTATATAATTATCACATGCTCATAATTTTCTAAGTATAAATCTATGATCGCTTGAAACAATGGATTCATGTCAAATTTTTATTACTATTTACTTTCATAAATAACTTAATATTTTCATATAAATCGACACGCATTCAATGTTTCATTTATTGTAATGCAGGAATCTACTGCTAGCAAATGGCTGACAAATTAGTTATAATAATCACCCAGTTTATATATTGTTTTATATTTTATTAAATTTTATTTAATAATTCCATAAATCACATTTCTTTGAGAGGCACAAATATTCTTTATTAAATGTTGATAATGTAGGGCCGCGTTATAAAATATATTTAAATCTTAACAGAATCATCTGAACATTATACATGTGTTACATTTTAAAGACACGATGACCCATTACAAGCCTTGAATATTCCAGATTATGTTGGGTTGAAATTAACCCCAGTCATCCTATGCAAGCGAACATAATAAATGCTCCCATAGGGCTTGATGATCGTCATGCAGCCAGCAGGCAATCATGGCATGAACCACTTGTCTCTGGTTATGCATATGTGATAATTTACCTCTTTGGGCCTATGGCAAACACCAGTCCATCATTCTTATAAACTCATTCATGGCTTTGTAGTTTCAATATACTGCCACTTCCTATTGCCTTTCTAAATGTACCACGTGTTTCTTTTATTAACTTTATTATTCTATGTATAACTTTGTCCCTGCATTAGTGACATAATTCACTCTCAAATAAATGTTTGCCCCTAGTTATTAGTAAATATCTTGAATTAAATAAATATATGTCCACTGCTACTATTATAAATCTTACTTTAGACTCTTGTATTGCAAAAGTATAAATCCCTGAAGGCATGCCTTAGAAATACTTGCTCGAGAATTTTAGGTAGCTAGATTACATCATCAAATAAATGGATTTCTCTTTGTAAGCATAACAGTATCAAAAAATACCATTACTGAGATCTTAAATATAAAGTATTATTGGTAAAATTATTTTGTATAAATGTTTCTAAATAAATAAATGTATTTCTTGAATATATAACAGTATCGGAAAACTCCGTTACTCAATTTAAATATTACCAAATATTATTAGTAAATGATTTATTATTAAAATGTTTCAATAAATAATGTCAAACTATACATATGCCATTACTTCTTTATTTATTTATTCAATACCCATTCAATATATTTTCTCGATTCTTTAAATATAAATGTTTAAGATTAATGTTCTGACTGGCTAACTTGAAATAAAATTCTTGATTCTCTTGCATCTCCCTGATCACCATGCCTAAAGAAATGTTTACTAATGTGGCATCAGATGCATTGTTTCATAGATTGTATTGTGGAACCAATAAACTATGTTCGAACTCAGTACTATGGGTGGATTTGCTACCTAGATGGTGCTGCTGTCCTGTGTGATGATCGAATTCTGCATTATGTTAATGAATCATATGTTTCTGACTGTTACAATATACTACTCCAGAAATAGTCTTCCTATATAAAAAATCATTTGTATTAATTTAGATAATGTCAAGGTTGTTTTCTTTTAAAAAAATAAAATATGAGAATAAATAAAACATTTTTATTAAAATATATGATTCTAAAGCAATTAATTTGTTTAAAAGTTTATTTAGTATTAAAGGGTGTATAGGATATAATTAAGATGTATGAGTAATGATTAATACATATTTATTGGTAAGTTTTTTGTTCTTTGCACTTGAGAAGTCTCCTTTTAGCAGTTAAACCAATATTTGTGATAGAATTTATTTTTTCCACTAGTCTGGTTTACCTTTTAAGTTGGTGTAATTTTAATTATTTTTGACTAGTTTATCAAAATTTATATATATATAAATAATTGCATATTTTTGACAATAAACACTAAAGAAGTGGAACTAAAATATTTACCAATAAACATAAAAGGTATGGTTTATACTTATGAGTGAATATTTTGAAACATATTAATGTTGAATATATATTCACATATATGTACTTCATTTGTAGGCAATTGATATAACTTTTTTTTATTCTGTTTATGTGTAATTAATGGCGTTGGAACATGACGTGTTACATAATATATATCATGCCAAAAACATAATTTGTTGATAAGAAGTTCTTTAATTTTATAGTATTATATATATATATATATATATATATATATATATATATATATATATATATATATATATTGCACCCTTACTTCCAGGAAATATGTCATTATAATCACTTGATCTAGCTCAGATAAATAACTATGTTCATCTAAAATGTATCTAAATCAACAATAACTATATTTTTTTTAATAATATCAACTGTCAAACTAGCTTAACTAATAAATAATAATATAGTTCTGTTTTATAAAATTAAATAAATGGATATCTAATAAAATCATGAGACTATGAAGTGAGTTTACAATTGGTAGAACGAATACATTAAGCTAACATCCCACATGATATCACCTTAATGGCATAAGAATACTATCCCTACTCCTATTACTTAAATATTACATTTATAGTACTCTTACATCTTTAATCTAAACTAATTAAGTACACAACTTTTAATAAATCAATCTGAATATCTTTATTAAAATTAATTTAAATCAAATTATCTCAGGTTCTTTTAAAATAATTCTAAATTAATTATAACCTTTTGTAATCATGTATGATAAGGGATTTAATATCATTCCTAACTACAATTCAATAATACTAATAATAACAAAATAATAATACTAATCTTTAATCCATAATTTACTCACCTATCTTTTTACTTATAATATCGTTCATGTATATTACATAATAATAATGTAATATAACATTCTCTTATTTATATGGCATCTTAACTAAACATATATGATATAATATTATAATCTGAGAATATGTGGCAATCATTACTAAGATAATTCGCTGTAAATCTTTGAATTATTACTCCATGACCATCAGAATAATATAATAAATAAAACTTCTTAAAATATATCAATGATAATATTATAACTCTTAAATAACAATTTTATTTGTGATGTGTAAATATTATGTCTTAATTATAATTATCTGTGATTATGTAATTGTGATGTTAAGAAATTGAGTCAACTCCAAGACTTATAAAACAACTTTAACAATTTTATTAACAAACTTAACAATAAAATTATTTACATTATTTACAATCTGAAAGAATTCTATTTATTCACATTTAAGTACTTTTCTAATATAAATCAAATGACTTAAAATATAGGTTATGGGACATTCTTCTTAAAATATCTCTTATTTTCAACATATTATTATATAATTTTTTATTGCAGTTATTAAATTTTATTAATTCAATAAGTTTTATAACATATAAGGTAATACTTTTACTATGACATTTTTCTTGTTATTTAGTTCTTAAAAAATAATTTATTATTCTGTATAGTCATTCTTTAACAAATAATTATGTGAACGACCTTGATTAATAGCATATCATCAAACTAAGCTACTTACTAATTATTACTTTAAACTTTAAATATAACATATGTATTAGTGTTGACATAGAATTATTCTTATAAAACTTATGATTACTTTCATTCATTAAACACGATTCAGTCTATTACTCTTACCTGTCAATAAAAATATGTATTAAAAGTATGTCTTTAAAATTCTTAATAAGTAAATAATATCGTTATAAATCCCTTTTAATTATCAATTATTTATTTTATAAAATAAATAAATATCATTTTTAAATATAAGAAGTTTTATGTTTCTTTCACTGATGAAATTATGTTCTTATAATTTTACACTTATTATACTCTAAGCAACATAACTTATCTTATCCACTTTAAGAAAAATTACGTATTTCCAAACTTATTTATTATTACCAATTTTAAAACAACCATCCTTTACGATGCAACCCAATAAATTCCAATAATAAATAAACAAGTAAGTATATGGTATACACTATAACTTCAACTTAATAACACTTTTATCAACTGATTATCATGGTCACAGTGTTCAAGCAATGAAGTATGACTTATTTGTCTAATAACCTCTACTACCAAATATAATGTCCAGGTTATTTATTCGGCACTATGGCGCATTAAACTTTAACACATAGAAAATAAACACTGCCATGAATTTACACAAGTGATAGGGCTATGTTATCTTTACTTGCATAATCATCAATATAGTATATTCTTGTTCCCATATAAATAAACCCTACATACAATATTATCTTGATCTTATGTAACCTAATACTAAAATATTGTTATTAAAGTTCTATTACCTTACATCGCTAAATTCATTCCCAAATTTCTATCATAACAAATAAATTCATTTTTAAAATAACAGTCTAATTATGTTGAGGATTATTTTAAAATAGTGTTATCTCAACATTGTAT
>JAQFVV010002418.1:0-26489 GCA_028023455.1 Epiperipatus broadwayi | reverse complement strand
TTGTTGAAATCTAATAATAATAATAATAATAATAATAATAATGATGATGATGATGATGATGACGACGATGACGACAACAACAACAATAATAATAAAAACTAATTCATTGCAGGACATCAACAAAAGTATTTACATGATAAAAATTGGCTGATTAATAATAATAACATTATTTTATAGACATAAATAATTTTAAGGGGAAGGGATAATTAATTTTTGTACATACTGTTTTATTATATTGAAAATATCTCTTGCAGTAGCTTTTAAAAATAGATATGCATACCTCAGTTAAAAATAAACAATACATTAAGATAACATTCCAGTTTTGATTGATTAATATTTTTCTCCTTGACATTAAATGTGACAGATGAAAATATTTCAATTATGCAGATAAAATATAGAATTACAAACATCATATAATTTTTAATTATTTTTTTAAAAAAAGTTTACCTACTAGATTAGAGAAATTTTAGTTTAGAATAATAAATATATTTGGGTAAAGTTGAAAAAAAATATCCTTTCAGTATTTTTAATGTTAGGAAAGCCAATAGGTTTCAACCAGAATGAAGGGAATACTTAGGGTAAGTTACCATAGCAATACTTCAGGGATACCATGAAATATAATTATAAAAAGAAGCATTGTGATATTTATTTCATAAAAATATTAAATTCAAGCAAAGAGAAGTTCAATTTGTTAGTCTGAAGTGACAAAAAAGAAAGAATTAAAGTAAACTTTAAAATAAGGTTACAATTTTTTAACTAATTATTTCTGTAATAAAAATTATTAAAAGTAACAAAAGAGATTTTAAAATCAATTGAGGAAAAAATGAGTAAGTTGCAAAACTCAAATATTGCATTTAATATATTATTTATATTGTAACCACATGTTTCCAGCCTTTGGAAATGCCATTGTTTTTTTTAATTCGTTGCTTTAATAATTTTTTAAAGATTTAAGTAAATTAAATAAAAGATTTTAATTTTACATAAATAATGTGAAAAATGTATTTGGCCTGAAAGAATGTCATTTCAACTTCAATTATACTCTAACTAAAACTAAATTTTAAATACTGTAAAAAATTTTCTCCAAAATCATCACCATCCTTATTAATAAAAAAAGTAAGAAAAATAAATAAATAAAGTTTTTTTAAAAAAGGAAGAAAGTAATTCTATTGGATTTTTATATATATAAAAGTAAATACAGCATATTACATCTACTCCCCCCCCCCCACTAAATATCACATTTCAAACATGAATTTGTGTACTGTAATCACATTTTCTTCATGATTTAAATACTATACTTATTCAGTTCTGTACTGTAGTTAAAAGCACATGTAGTAATTTATTTCTGAGCATTTTGTTTATTAATGGTGGAATTACATTCTTTGCATAAAATATGGTTTGTAATAAAAACTATAGAGTATTAAGTATAAAGGGTGAAATTACTTCCTTTGCATAAAATGCTCTAATATAAATTATGCTTTAATTAAGTATAATTATTTATTTATAAAAATAAATTTAAAGTTTTTTTTTTTTCAATTGTGAATTTGACAGTTTTTTTAATGTGTGCTTTAATAATTTTTTTTTTTTTTTGCTTTACAGAATTATTTGCTTTAAATAAAATACTTGTAATCAAATTAACCATCTGAATTTAAATTTGTAAATATACTTGTTATATGTGATATGTGAATTTGACAGTTTTAAAAACAACTATTAATAGAAGAATTACTTCCTTCACATAAAATATTCTTTGTAATTGTGAAACATACTGGATTTTTTTAATTGGTTGTAAATGTGACATGTGACAGCCTTGTGGTCAATCATTCACATGGATCACCTGACAATCTTGCAAACAAACATTTGTACATTCACCAACCAGACAACAGAAAAAATAGGGGTTTTATATATTGATCAATTTTGTTATTGAATATATATACATGTAATTAATAAAAACTAATTAAGTCTTATTATAAATTATTTATAATAGATTAAAACAATGAATTATATGTATACAAATTGTATAAAAAAAGTTAAATTATGTAAAGAAATGGGTGTGCTTTAAAAAAAATTGCAGATGTCATTATTAGACAAGAGTTGAAAAACATTGGGTTAATCTGTAAATCATAAGTTATATCGTTTTTTAAAAAAAACAATCATAATATTGCAAGTTCTTGAAATTCATTGTATTATTATTGAATTTTTTTTAAATATATATATACACAATTTCTAAGCTGATAAAAATTAAACAGTTCAAAGCGCTATAGCAAAAACGTAATTTAATAATACTTATTATAGGCCTTAATATCCAAATTAATTACTATTAATTTTTATTTTATTCTATTTTCATCTTTATTTACTTTATTATCAGACACTGAAATTATCAAAAAAAAAAAAAAGCTCAGTCATTACTAATCTCTCATGCCATTGGCCTTCTCTGCATTGTGACATTCTTGTTATGTATTTTTGCAATACAGATCCACACACACACACACAGTAATTTTAATTCCAATCACTTCTTTTATTCTCTGTATATTAACTTTTTATTCTGCCTTTTTCTTTCTTGTGAAAATAAAATTTATGAGTAAATTCTAATGATGTTGATGATGATGCCAATTACTTTAGAGTTCACTTAAGTTCTTTTTTTTTTCTTAGATGCATTCATCAAAGTTGTTCTAGCAGAAATTTTTTTTAAAAAAAAATGTAATAAAATATTGACAATAACTAAACTAGTCTTAAGGAAATCACATAGATTTTTAAAGAATATAACAAGCCAAGTTATTTTCCTCAGGATATTAAATTTAGATTAAAAACTAGTCGACGTTTTTATTTCATCAGTTTATAATGCTTAATACATTAAGATTGAAATCAAGTTATTTTTAATTCTTAATTCATAATAATAAAATTTGATCACTTACATAAGAAGAAAATTTGAATTAAAAATCACCAACCTTATTAGTAAACAATCCTAATGAATATAGTTAATCTAATACCAGCGAAAAAGCACAAAGAAACAAAAATTGAAAGGTTAGGAAATGAAGAAAAAAGATCAAAGTCTGCTTCAGAATGCAGGTAATTAAAAGATGGGAATTTGTTTGCACAAATGCACAACTCCAATGTCACAGTGCAGAGAAAATATTAATAGCATTAGAGACTTAAGATGACCGGATCATACAATTTATGCAGCTAAATACCACAGGATAAAAAAATATTGAGAAAGAATGAGAACAAAATTAATAAAGATTAAGTCAGTTATAAATGCATAACCGTAATAAATAAACATTTGAAATAAGATTTGTTTATATTCACTTATGATGTATATATTTTTTCAGCTGTTGAATCAGGTTTTGGCCATCAGTAACTCAGATTAAATTAAAAGACACTTTTACTTATTCATATCTTTGTTATTTAAATGCTTGCATTTATTATTTGCTACATCATATGGTTTTATTTTGTTCTAATTGATTCCATCATGATGAAATATCTGTATAAATCATTACATGAAAGTCGTATTTATATTTAATATTTACATCTAAAGGTCTGAAAAGAAATTTAATTTAATATATACAATTCAATCCCAGAAAAACTTGATTTTTTTAATGATATTTTAGAGTTGTTATACTTCAAATTCTCATGTGTATATATTACTTATATCTGTCTAACTTTTCATGCAAAAATCTTTCATGCCTACAGTGACCTATCTATTTAAATAACTTTCTTATTATTTCTTGATGAATGTCACACCAATATTTTATATATTTCTCAGATGGGTTACTTTACAGTTAAATGTTATGTGTAGTAAGTCACTATTGATCAAAATGAAAAGTAGCAAATCTTCGTAACAATATCCAATGACTGTGTCAGTTGTTTATTCCTATGCTTTCCAAAAACAGTTATCTTCCCTTACCTTAAAGCCATCTAAAACTGATTTGGTGGTGAAGATATTATAGCACCATACATTTGATGTTCATTGATTGTATAAATTTTTAATAGATTCTAAAAATGGGTAAAGTAAACAACTCTTGATAGTCTTAACTAAAATGTCATTTTTAAAACTTTTATTCAATAATATCAAGGACAAAGAGAAGAGTAAGAGGGAAAAAATTCAATTTACATGAGCTTAAAATATTATCAAAAAACATTCAAAATAAACAGACTAATTTTACATAATAAAAAATAAGTCTAGTATTTTCACTCTCATCTATGACTAAAATTATAATAATATAGGAAACGTACTTACATAGGATCTTATATTAATAACTATTAATGTATAAATACATAGTGTGTGTTCACTAATTATTTTCCTGAGTAAAAATTGTTAAACATTTTTTTCATATGGAAGGATAAGTAAGAATCCATTTATTGGTGAAAGATCAATATACTGATAGTTTCATTTGCTGTTATTACAATGCATTACATCAAAAACTGCACAGTCAAATAAAAATCAGAATTCTCTTCATGATGACTTTTAATCATATAAATAATCATTTATCTGCTCTAAAAATAACAGAAAACAATTTAAAATAATATTAAAATATATAAATGGTAGCAGTAATTTATTTTATACCCCTCTACTTCTGAGTCATTTATGTAAGTATTAATAACCAATAATATTAGATAGTGTTCCTATTATTCTCTGCTGGCTCTTTAGGAACCAGTTTTGCTCTATAGAAACACAGCAAACAAATTTTATTTGTATTATGCATTTAGTCTAGTAATCTAATATTTTAAGTCTTAATTTTAAACCCAAACATGTTTTCCTATTTTGCTAGAAAGATCTGCTAAGTCCATTGAATTCTCATGCTTTTATAAATGACTGAAAGGCAAAAAAAACTAAAATGCATTATTATAATTAAAATCAGATAAAAAGTAACTAAAAGAATTACTGATTCCAACAAAAAATACCAATAAAAAAGCTATTATAGGTTAATGAGAAAACTTGTTTATCCTCAAGATTGTCAATTAGTAGTAAATGAGTTTCTTAGCAACATTAAAAGCTGAAAGTTATTTCTGTTTACATGGATATAATTTTTCATTTCTATTCTTTATTATAATAACAATTCATGGAAATATTTAATTTAATATATAAATATATATTTGAACTATTGTAATATTGAAATAATAATAAATAGAATAAAATAATATTTGTAATACTTATAAAAACACAGAAGTACTTTCAGTTATTTTTATAATTGAAAGTGTATATGAAAATAATGGAAAATTTCTCTATGTGTTTATAATTATTATGTATATTTATTATCTTTGATAATAGTTTACAGCTTTATTTATAAATGTAGTCTATTGATTCATTTTTATTTGTTATGATCATACCTGTGACACTAAACAATCCTGGATTTTTGTGACAGCACTTAGAAGGTAGAAGTTTATCTCCTTGATTAATATATATATATATATATATATATATATATATATATATATATATATATATATATATATATATAGATTAAGAAAGGTTCTTTATCAAAAAATAAAATTAAGTTAATTAAGGATTTGCTTTGTTATTGGAAGATTCTATGCATTTTACTTATAAAGGTAATTTTTATAAGATTAAGGAATGGTGGATAATAGGTTATATTATTTCTCCTTTAGTATGTTCACTTTATATTAATTATATGGAAGAGGAAATTATTATTAAAAAGAATTGTTTGTATGTAAAGTTATTTGTCAGATATGTTGATGATTGTTTATTTGTAGTTGAGAATGATATATTGAAGGAATTTGTAAATGAGTTTAATTGTTTTTGATCCTTCTATAAAATTTGTGTTAGAAGGAGGGGGGTTAGATTTTGGTAAGTTAAAATTTTTAGATCTTTTGGTGATTAGAAATGTAGAAACTAATTATTTACTGTGCAATCATTTGGTTAAAAGTAAAGAATTAAGATCTATAAGTAAACCTGATAGCTATCAGTCTGTATCTCATAAAGTAGATGCTTTAAGGAATTATTGTCATAGGAATATTAAATTAAATAATTCTAGTGGGGTAGCTTTGTTTCAGAAATATCAATTTTATAAAGATTACTTGAGAGTTGGTTACTCTAATAAATTTGTTTAAAATATTTTATTTAATAGTAATATTTGTAAGGAGGTAAAGAAAAATATGATTTTATTTCTTTGCAATTGTATGTAGAAATAGTAAATTGTTTGGAAATAAGAAAATTGCTTGGAAAAGGGGTGTTACATTGAATAATTTATTAAATAATACAAAAGAAATTTTTGATAGAAAGACTATTCCTGGTATAGTATATTTTATTCCTTGTTTATTTTGTAAGAAGGTTTACATAGGTCAGAGTAGTTTGAGTTTAAATGAAAGAATAAAGGTTCATAAAAGTAGAGTTAAAAATAGATATCTTAGTTCTGCTTTGTATGTTCATGAAAAAGATACAGGCCACACTATTGATTTTGATGAAGCTAAGATTGTCTTCTTTGAGTGAAATAAAATCAAAAGAAGAATTAAAGAATCTTTATTATTGAAAATTTATTATTCTGAAGCAATTAATTTATTTAAGAGTTCTTTTAATATTAAGGGTGGATGGGAAGTGAATGGATTTGTGGGTAATGTTTAATATTATATATATTGTGTAGTTTTAGTAGTTCTTTACACTTGAGAAGTCTGCTTGTAGCAGTGAAACCTTTGGTAGTGTTTTAATATTATTTTTATGCTGGTCTGGTTGAATTTTGGATTTGGGGTAATTTTAATTTTATATATATATATATATATATATATATATATATATATATATATATATATATATATATATATATATATATATATATATATATATATATATACAAAATTGTAAATATTAATTAAATGAAGTGATATTAAATGTGCATATTTCATCTAGACGATTTTTAAACATTACCAATGTTGACTTAATTTGTGTTTTAAACTTCTATTATTATATTTGAATCTTCATATTATCAATGGATTCAATACAGTTGTGAATTTACCAGCTTAATATCAATGCACAATATAGAATTACACAAAGCTATTTTTTTTTCATAATGAATCTGTTATATAAATAAATCTCTACATAAATAATAGACAATTCAATGAAATGATAATAAATCAAGAGGATTTTTTTATATTTTTAAACATTATCCAATAGATTTTAAACAGTTACAAATTTTGACATGACATGTGTTTTGTTGCTATATTATTAAACATGGCAATTGTTTCACTGCTATGTTGTTTTAATGATCATTATTTTAGCACACCTAGTGATGGAAAGAGCCTAAAACATATGTTAAAATTAGTTAATTATTTTTATCAGTGTGACAATATTTAAAAGATTAGAAAATCACTAAACTATCACAAAAATTGATGATATTAGATTGTTTGCTTACATATTTAGATATTAATTTCTATACAACATTTTTATTAAAAATGACTTTTATATAGTTCTGCTCTGTGATATTAAGATGTTAGAAGTAAGGCTGCATTATGTTTAATGTTAATTTGAATGAGCAAGCTTTTACATTAAATTGCATGTAGGTGTTATTTATATAAGAATAATGTTATGTTGATATGTCAGTTTTTGTAGGACACATGATGGTGGATGGTACCCAGAAACACATGTTGCATCAAAATTGATTAATTTTTTAATTAATATAGTAAATTTAAAAATTTGGGAAGCCCTATAAATGGCTGCATTAAGATTTACTATTGCTTTATTTAATTACATGTATATATTATTATTATCATTTTCAAACATTATCATTTTATTGCAGAATAAATGTCCTTTAATATGTAATTCATACTTTTTTCCTGCATAATTCCAGAAAAATTCCTTATTTCATTCATTTATCTCAAGCGTTATATATATATATAAAATGTCCTGCTAATTAAAACAAAATTGTAATTATAATTGAAATAATAAATTTAACGGTTTACAAACTATTATAAACAATCCTTAAATCCGCAGAAATACTTTCGGGCAGGTTTAAGAAATTAACCGAAAGTACTTATACGGATTTAAGGATTGACTATAATAGTTTGTAAACCGTTAAACATATTATTTCAATTATATATATATATTGCAATATCTCACAACATAGCACAAACATAGTTTAAATCTTTAAACTTAAATTTTTCATTATTTTTTTTTATTATATATTGTAATGTTGAAATGGTTTTTTTTTAATTGTTCTTCAGATGTTAATGATAATGAGCAACCTATAGATATATGCATTTATAATGTTTTTTATTTTTATTTTATCTTGTTGCATATTAAAAATTAATATATGTATTTTATTTTCTTTCGCTATAAGGTTGCAAAAGAGAAAGATATATTTTTATATATGTAATTTTTGGGTATACATTTTAAACATATATGTTAACATTACCGAATGCGTGAATGTGTAACTGTTTATCCAAACACATCAAAGAATAGGTTATATATGATTAGTTTAAAATAGTAAATTAAAAAGTAGGGCATTACATTTGAATGAAAATGAAATAACATATACAAGTTTCACCTGAAATTTATTTTATGATATGATGAGTAAGAAAAGTCTTAAATAAGCATTTATAGAATATGTATTTTTTTTTAATATTGAGTTAAAACAGCTTATTTTGAGATATAGAGAAAAATGACAAACCTATATATTAAGTTTATTTGCTTATACTTATATGAATTTTTATATTAATAAGTCATTTATTTAATTGTCGATTTGACTTTAAAGAAGGAAAGAAAGAGTAGTAGTGTTAATAAAATATAATTATATATCTTAATTGGTTTCCGAGTTATTATTAAGAATATTGTTTTTTTTTTTTTTTGTCTTAATTCTATCATTTTAATTCATCATCATTGCTCGCAGTTAGTAAGTATTACCATTCGTATATATTGAGCAATCACTTGCAAATATTAAGCGTCCGCAAAATGATAGGTAAACTAGAATGTTGATATTTAGGTATTTAAGGATTATGCTTGAGAATAACCAAATTTTCATAATTATAGTTCAACATAGAAAGCTAAAATTGTGTTGTGTCCATGAATTTAGATCATCCTCATCAAAGATGGATATCATGTTATTAGTTAAAATGTTTCAAATAATACTATATAAAAGTTATGATCGCCATCAATCATCATTAATAAATTATAAGCATTAAATTTAATGTTTAGCGTAATGAATATATTTTAGTAAATAGGGGTTTATAGAAAATTGAATATTATGCAAAGAGATTCATGGTGATCAATCATCACCATTAGTATTATTAAATCCCAGTATGAAATAGGATAATTTTAATAGATGCCTATAAATTTATAAAGATGAATTTATTGTTGTGAGTTTATTGATAAGCCATGGCTGGTATCATCATCACTATTATAATCATTATTATCATCATCACTATTATAATCATTATTGTGATATCACTATTATTATCATTGTTATGATATTATTATCATCATCATCATTATTACCTTTATTGTGATAAATAATTTAGTTAAATGGCCATCAATATCAATAATGGTCTTCACATGCTTGTTTGGAAGCCATTAATAGGATTATACATGTCTGTTCATCAATATACGCTAATGAGCTAGCAATGTCTATAAGAATCTTTGATCTATAGTATAAACTTTGGTAATATTGGGATCTTGTAATTTTATCAATATAGATAAAATGTAAGAATGTCATTTTGTTCAATAGTCATCCAAGTCATGTGTAATAAATATGTACTGAATGAGTTTGAACTCAAGTACACTATAAATAGATACTTATCTAGATTGAAAACAATCTAGTGGCGCTCATGGGAAAACACATGTACTTAGATAAACTGAATAAAGAGTGATACCATCCCTTTCCAACTTCATAATATTAGTTTTATAAAATATTTTTTTATAAGTTGTCGTGAATAGCACCCGTGTGTGCATATGACCATGAATGGTCTTATATATTTGGAAAGAAGGATAGGAAGGATTCTTTATTAGAAGAACCTAGTATTGGAGATAAGCATAAGGCACTCCAGGAATCTCACAGTGGGTACTTTTATTCAGTTGCTATATATTTAATATTATTTTTATTAGATGACAATGTCCAGTATGTTTTATTGTTCAGATGACTGCCCCAATATATAAATAAATACCAAGAATCTTTAATGCTGATATTTTCAAGTGGCACAGTGATTCTATAATTTCTTTATCTATGCTATGATGAATTAATATAGTTACAAATGGTACAGATTGGATAGGCATATATCTAATAATTAATAATTTTCCCTATCTAAATATTTATTATAGTTACAAATACATATCTTTTATATTGATTTAATAATTACAAATACATATTTATATTAATTGATAAATATTGTTACAAATGGCAATTTATAAATATCGTTACAAATGGCGCACCAACTAGGGCTCGAAATAAGCCAAATAATGGCTTGAAATACCCCACATACATGAGAGATGGGTAGTATATAATGATGACAGATGTATAGTTTAAAAAAAAAAAAAGAATTTTTTTTTCTGTGCAATTTTTTTTTATTATTAGTGTATACAAATATTTTGGCCTGATGTTTAGATGATGATGATTACTGTTATTGCATTTTTGATGATGATAAATGAATACAGTCATTATAGAGCTTAGTTTCAATTTTTAAAATATAATGATATCACAACTTATAATGTGTTAAAGTTAATAACACTGTTTTTTTTTATATATATATTTTGCTTATCAATTAAATAAGCATAGAAATATTAATAGCCTTGAAGTGTGGAATAATGATTTTTTTCATATTTGAAAAGTTTATGTTATAGAAAATTTATGATTTTGGAGGTTGGATTGGATATTTGATTGTTGGAGTTTGGTTGGTTTTACAGTTGTGATGATGGATGGAGAATTTTTGTCATTGCCTTGAGAATGTGATGTATTCATGCCACTGGTGATTGATTTATCTCATTCACTGCTCCAACCCAGATTATAATATCAGTTGTTTTATCATGAAGCAGTTAACAGTAGGCCTGCCATGATTTCGCCTCTAAGACTCCAGAGAGAGCAAGGCATAATTTTTCTGATACATAATATTTCGCCTCTAAGACTCCAGAGAGAGCAAGGCAGTATTTTGTTTTACTGATATATAATTGTTGCCTCTAAGACTTTAAAAATAAGCAAGGCAGTATTTGACGAATTAAAGCCCCTAAGACTTGGAAGTAAGCAGGGCAATGCAACAATGTTTGCAATAAACTATTATGGGTTGTAGTAGCTTAGAGTGATTGAATTGGGGTGATCATCTGAGTGTTCATGGAGCATTGTGTGCTTTAAGTGCAGTGATTGAATTCTTTTGTCTATCTCATGATTGTGAATTGCTAATCATTCTTTTGGCTGTCAGTATCTGTCAGATCTCTAGAAGGATAGATGAGTATATAAATGACTTGAGACATGAACTCTAATATAAATCTAGCACATATGTTATATAAGTAATTTTTTCTTTTTTGCTTAGTGTATTAAAAAGGGCATAGAGAGAGTTAAGTTTTATAAAAGCATGAAAAACTAGATAAATGATGGCATAAAAAGGACACACCAATACAGAGATAGCTTTTTTTTAAATAAATGTTTTAAATAGTACTATGGCCTCATACTTTATCAATCATATATAGGTAAAGGAAAAAGAGTGATGATGGAGGTTAAGTTAATTAAAGGCACTAAAGATATAGATAGATGGATGGGGACAATTATGGCTGAGAAAGAGTGGTTAAAAATTTTAAGGTATATGAGGATAGAAGGTGTTTGACTCTGGATGTATAGGAAATCAGGGAGCAGAACAATAAATCAGAACAGAATAAATCAGAATATACTAAATCAAACAGAAATAAGTAATATAAATATTTTATAAATTTATGATGGAGCCAGAAAAGGAATTAACTATTGAGGGAATGGAAGTAGAGAAGCAAAGCCAACCAGAGTGGTTGCAAATAATGATGTTACAGTTTAAAGAAATGAAACACGAAATAAATCAGAAATTTGATCAACAATCACAAGAAATAAATCAGAAATTTGATAATAAATTTGATCAACAATCTCAAAGATTTGATAATAAATTTGATCAACAATCACAAGAGATGAAGGAAATGAAAGAGGGCATGAACCAAATAAATCAGAAATTTGATGAACAATCTCAAAGGTTAGATAATAAACTAGACCAACAAGCTCAGGAAATGAAGCTAGATATAGGTCAACAATCTAAAAAAATTGAGAATATTGAAATAGAATTAAAAAACAAATGGCAATTTATAAAAATCGTTACAATATATAGTTAAAAATTACCCCAAACTCATAACTCAACCAGACTAGCCAAGAAACTAAATTCTAAAACCCTACCAATAGTTTCATTGATACAAGCAGACTTCTCCAGTGTAAAGAACTTCAAAATAACATATTTAAACTTATTTAGATTTTTTACCTGATGCATTGGAATCCAGATCAAAATTGTATATATAATTTTTATAAATGTATTAAAAATGTTTAGAATAAATAATGAAAATGTATTTACTTTCTACAGTACCATATTAAAAAATCTGATAAATGTAGAATGTTAACAGCTGTTTATTATACTACAAATTAATCAATTTAAACTTTTGGAATGCAAGTGTCTGGTGAAAGTAAACTGTCAACCCATAACCTAAGCTAAGATTAAAACACCTGTTGTTGCTGTTTTTTGCGTTAATTTAATATAGTAGTTCCATGCATTTTATTTCAGAGAATAAACATTTAAAGATATCATAATTATACTTATGTTCAAATGCAAAGAATCTGTGTTTGATCTCAATCATAAATAACTAATTTGGTTGTTTGGCTTTCTCACAACATATACTATAAAAAATTGGATTGTTTATTTTAATTTACAATTTTCAACACATACTATAATTTAAATTCAGAATTACAAAGAGGTAAATATACTTTTATTTCATATCTATCTAACTACTTAATTGAGTCAATCTATCTATTTTTAAATATATATATATATATATATATCCCTGTATATGTATAATATATTAATCTATATAACTATTAATTTACCTATCTATATACAAAAATCTGTTTATCTATTTATTTATCTATCCATCCATCTATCTACCTTTATATACACAAAAAAATATTTAGTTTTAAAATGTAGAGTAATTGTCTGACAATCAGAGTAGATTTTTAAACAAAATATTAACCTATTCTGAATCTAGTAAACTTTTTGAAAATCTTAATGTATCACATGTACCTATATTTAAAACTATGCAAACAGTTAATGATTTGAGTATTGGTATTAAACATTATTTGCATCATCTTCTGCAATAACAAGTAATGTTACATCACATGACCACTATTTCTTATGCTAGCACATTACTGTTATCAAAACTGGCAAAACTCTCCATACAGTAGTCCCAGTCAGTGCCAACCAGAGTAATCAATGGATTTCAGAAGGCTTGTGCATAAGATCTCCACTACTGTATGGAGAATTTTGCCTGTTTTGATAACAGTAATGTGCCATCATAAGAAATAGTGATCATGTGATGCTTAGTGGTTTAACACCAATCCTGCCTAATAGGATAGTGGTGGCTATGGTTGTTAAAGAGCCAAAGACACCAAAATGTATGGGTACTGAACTGGGTACAGACCCATAAGACTATATAAGATACTAAGCTTAGATTGAAAATATTATTGTGTTTTCAATTTTGTTCTCATAGTTTTGTAATTAAGCAGAGATAAAAGGGTGGCATTAGATCCTAAGATCTAAGTGCAGTGCTCTCAGATCCAAAGCTCCTCACTGATGAAAGCCAGAAACTAGTCTGGGGATATTGTATGAATAGGTACTATATGGGGATTTTATGCACAAGACCTCTGGCATCCATTGATTACTCTGGTTGGCACTGAGTGGCCCTACTGTATGGAGAGTTTTGCCTGTTTTGATAACAAGTAATGTTGTAGGACTGTCATTAAATCTATTAAATTTACCTGATAGTTTTGACTTATAAAGGATTTATGTGACCATATTATATTTCATGTATAATAACAATATTCCAATAAACTAATAATAATATTAACATATCTCTTGATTTAGTTACAAAGAATGATAACAATATTAATAATTTACCCAATGTAATACTTAATTATGCAGAATGTTTGTGGTAAATAAAGGTTTATATTTTTGCCTAATAGCCCAATCATATTACCAAAAGAATGAAAAGATCCCCAGCTGATTGATTAAAATAGAGTATGAACCTACAAAAATTTATTATATTATCAAATATGCAAATAATTTTTAACATTTAGGCTTTAAAAGAAGTTATTTGGCTGTATATTCTGATGAAAACTAATCCTCTTGTTAAAATATTAAAAGTGGCTGTATAGATAAGTAATTGTGATTTTATTTATTTATATAATTACTTTAGTTAATTTATATAATTCTTATTGTATATATATATATATAATATCTTATAAAGACTGCAATGCAAATATCATGATAAATATTAGAATGATGTTTTTAACTACTAAAAAGATATATATTAAGTTTTCAATTCCTTTTTATTTGTAACTACTATGATTCTGTTGGACGTCACTGAAAATACACTTAGCCTTGTCTAAGTTACAGCAAAACGCATTTCATATTGCAGATGTGAAAACATTTTGCAATTAAATTAAAAAGATATATGTAATAAATTGATTAATATCCCTTATAAATATCTACAACCTAAATCAATCAATCAAACTTTCAGATTTATAACACATTCTTCCAAAGCAAATTATAGATTTTAAGCTGTGACATATTGTACATTTCTCAGTCAGATTAATTTCTTTTACTATATATGCATTTCATTAAGAAACCTAAATTTTGAGGAGAATTAGAAAATTAAAATATCTAAACATTCACAAAAAAGTGATGTATTTATATGTTTTAATTACAACCAATTTGATTATACTGTTTAAATGCTTTAGCAATTGATCATTTCTGTCTAGATGCTCAGGTGTTTTAAGTTTCTGGATTTTTTTCTTAAAATGATATGTAATGAAAAATTAATTTTGAAAAATTTACACCAAGTGATAGTTCAAAGTTTATAACAAGCTTTGGAGAAGAGCAATATTTGAGAGATTTTTTTCAAGGATTGTAAAATTACCTTTTTTATTATTATTACAATATTTTTTAATTAATGGACATTTTATTTGTGTGTGTATATATATATATACTGACACAGATTGGTATTTTGTCACATAATGTAGTTTGTATGCACATACATGCTTAAAGCTCGAAAGGAAATATAGAAATGACTTCAGATAGAATTTACATATATAATTATTTAAAATAAAATCTGTATAGCTTAGATATTCATTAACTAACTAACTAATACTTTTAAAATCCTATAAATTATTTAAAGTTAAATATAAAAAGATCACCTTTAAATACAAATATTTTGATTTATTCCTGATTTTGGCCAAAATCTAAATTTTTAGTATAACAAAGAAAACATTTGTCTAAAATGAGATTTTTGTTAAACTATACATGTAATTAAAAATTCTAATCTGTTTTATTTAAAGAATTAAGATGGATTTATTTAATTGAAACTTATTTTTAGTTTAACAAATATAAATTAAAAGTAGAACAATGGTAATTTAGTTACTATTTTATTTTTATTAGTCAACAAAGAAAAAAATTACTATGAATGCTCCTGCCTATAAATTTTACTTTGTCTGCTATAAATAGACAGAAGTTTAATTGAGTAGAGTGCTTAAAAAGTCAGATTTAAAGAAAGCGCAGTTGCTACTAGTTTTTATGTTGATCAAGTTTGAAACCCTAGAGAACTAAAACTGGACCGCTTAAATTGAATCTCCATGATTTTATAGCTTAGTATGTGTGAAGAAGGTAATATTTTTTTAAGTGTCATAGTATCGGCCGGGACGAACCCGGACAACTACCTGCTAGTGCAAGGCAGTCACGCTGACCTCTCAACCACCAATGCAAGGCAGAAGGTAATATTTTTATGGTTAAAATTCAGAAATTATATAGAAGCTGATCTGAGTTGATGACTACCAGCATTTATTTTACCTACTAAGGTAATTAAGAAGCAAGTCAAATCTTAAGACTTCAGGGCTATATGCTAACATATGATACTTTGTATATGTGTAAAACAGACAAACAAAACTACTGTCACTTATATGTATACACTGTTCATGTATGAAACATATTTCTTATAGATATAAAAGTGCTGATTAAAAAAAACTATTGGGAAATATATGTACACAGTACATGTTATTTGAGTATAGTCCTAATGAAAGAAGAAAAGTCTATTTTACTATAGTTATTTCATTTCAGTTTGTTTTTTCAAAAAGAAAAACATTTCTTATAATAATTGAATAAATTAGTCATCTAATGAAACAAAAATGCCTTGCAAAAATAAAAAAGTGTCTCATCGGGGCAAATCCTAGACAAGATTGAGAACCTTCAAGAGAGAGAAATTCTAGGTATATTTTGGGGGGAATTTTATTATTTCATTCATAAAGAATATGTTTTAGTTAGAAAAATGAGAGATGAAATTACATTTTAAATCAAGTCAGTAAAAAATATTGTTAACAATAATTTTAAAAGCAAGTAATTAAAATATTTTATTTGTATATTAGATAACACTTAATTATTTATATATTGTTAAAATAGAGAAGTATTGAACCAATTAATTTAATAAATTTATCAATTAAGAATTTAACTATTATTTTTATATTATTATAATTTGCATAGTGTGCCCTTATGTACATGCATACATGTTTATCTATGTTAAAATACAATATTTATTGGATTAACAATAATTAGAATATTTTGTATTATTACACTTGCATGTATGTGTCTGCATATATGGATATATTTAATATCACTTTATAATTTATCTATTTGTAAATGACAATTTAAACAATGTTATATGTATACTTATGTTTTTCAATTTATAGAAACATTTTTATAATATTTGTAAACAGTCAAATTTAGAATAAACTATTTGACGTGTATTTATCAGACTTTCATTATTATTATTACCACTGTTGTTGTTGTTTTTATTATTATTATATTATTATATTTTGTCAATAAACTTATTAATCATCATTTCAAGTTATTCCAATTAAATTATTTAATACTAGCATATTGTATTTTTTTGTTCACAGTTATCAGGGTCATTACAAACTAAGAAACTAGCTCTGGACAAATGGCATATGGGATATACTGTATTTAGACATCTACATGATTTTCTTAAGAATTATTTGGATGATGCTAAAATAAAATAAAAATCTCTTAAGTCCATTCATTTTATTTCTATATTATAACTTGAATAATATTTCATTGTTAGTCAATACAATTATGGCATCAAATAGTCCTGAGCATTAATGATGATCAGAATTGGTCTAATAATCAAAGCATTTTTGATATATGCTTAATTTTATTTATTTTAGCACTTATGTTTATGCATATTGTAAAAATATTGGTGATTGTTCGTTTATAATATTATGCACCAAGTTTGGCATTGTTTAAATCAGGAGTATCCAAACTGTAATCCAAGAGCCACATGTGGTTCAGGATCGCCATGAATGTAGCCTAATGCAAAATCATAAACTTATTTAAAACATTGACTTTTTGTGTGTGTGTAAATATATGTTATGATGTAATTTAAATAAACATATGTATGTACTAAAATACAATGTGTCAATATCCAATTAGTTTTATGTTTCCTTTGTTTTATTATATATAAACATCAATAATGTTTTATTACTTAAATATGCATATTTTCTACATTGGTGATCACAAACTTGGAATCTGATCAATGATTTTAAAAGATTCTGAGTGGATGCTGTTTAATTAATGCAGGTTATTATTTACTAATATTTTTACTTATCTGTGATAGTGAATATTTTGAATATTATACATGGACTTTTTTTTTACTTATCTTTCAGTAATGTTTGCATATTTGATGCATGGCCTGAGGCATCTGGTATTTTTCAAATGTGGCCTAAACACCCAAAAGATTAGACACCCCTGACCTAGATGATGATTATCCTAAGATTTTATAGTATACTTTTTAAATTAGATGATAATAATTATTAATTAACTTGCTGCTATTACTCAGTTAGTCTGTTGTTGATTATTTAGTGCTGATGCAATGTTTACTACTTATATTTGCTCCTGATAATTATTTGCCTATTTATTGTTTTAATATTCATTTAGTTATGTTTATTTATATCATTCCTTATTACTCCTATATTCCATATTATTACAATATATATATATGTGTGTGTGTGTGTGTGTTCGTGTGTATGTTTATCTATCAACATTGGATGATGATTTTTTTAATATGAATTCAACAGATATTTCCATATATTGACATATTTAGATATCTACATCTGTTAAAAATGATCAATTTATAACATCTGACTGATCAGTGGAACAGTCTATTATTTATAAGGAATTGTGAAAGGTTATTAGCTTTCATTCCTTAAACCATAAATAAATACTGTAGCACTTTAGTGTCTATATAACACTAAGAGATTGCATTTAATATCATACATTTTTCAATGCCAAAAGTCTTTATATTTTGTTATTTTCATTATTTACTAACTATCGACATCTGATGGCAATTTTTGTAATATAAAAATTCAACAGATATTTAAACATTCACATCAATTAAAAATTATTAATTTATATATATAAAGATTTATAGTATAATGTTGGAACATATGCTTACTATTTCTAAAACCTTAGTTTCAAGCCAGAATAAGTATACTTTAAAATTTTTAAAATGGACTTGTGAGCTTTTTTTAGGTTGCTGGACAACAGCTGACATAACTAAACATTCAGTAATTGTCAGTAAATGGTTATATAGCTACTTTTCAATGAAGAGTAAAGCTTATTATAAGAAACTACCTAAATCCTTAGCAACTAGCACTTGGAAAGTGAGTGCTGTTTTATTATTTACAGTTTCTTAATGAAAGCCTGTTGAAGTGATTATATAATATACATAATTATTTTAAATTATAATAATGGTATAAATATATAATAATATTATTATGTCATATTTTTATACAGTAAGATTATTAATTATTTAATTTGTCATCATTATTAACTAAACTATTAAGATATGAAGCAGGAAATATTATTTAATTTTCTAAGCAGTAAATTTCAGTGTTATCACATTGTCTATTTATATCACAGTCTTTTAAGAATTGCCTTCTTAAATTTCCCTTTTCTATGGCTTCTTTCTTCATGCAATATTATAGTATTATTTAAACCAGAACTAAATTCAAAGCTTTTTCAAAATCAAAGAAAAGTAAAGCAGTAGTTGAATAATTATTTACTATGGTTTTCATACAGTTGTAAAGTATCTGTTATAAAAATGATTAAAAGGAACAACAAAACTAGAATAAATAATTATTCAACTATTGCTTCAAGTATGACTATGAAAATCTTGTAACTTTGAATTTAATTTTTCTTTAAATAATATTACAAAAACATGCAAAAAAACAATGGTTAAAAAGACAGTTCTTACAAAGTAGATTTTAAGATACTTTAATAATTATGTAATGCACTAACACTAAAATATATAATGCATGGACTATCAGGTATCAATTTTTATTTCTTGATTGGATAAATTCATTATATTATGTCTATATAAGAATATTATATGTTATTATTATTTATTTACACTATTGTCATAATTTTAAATAATTATATATATATATATAACAATCCACTAGAATAAAACTACAAATTTTTTAAAAAAGAGCGGAATACACCAAAGCTGGCTATAGCAAAGGATATTAATCTTCAATTTTATATAGGCATTTTTAAAAATTTTGTAGTTTTATTCAACTGGATTGTTTTATTATCTTTTATATATATATATATATATATATATATATATATATATATATATATATATATATATATATATATATATATATATATATATATATATATATATATATAACCTATCTGTGCAGTCATCCAGAAAACAACCACACCCAAAACACAAACTGACTATAACTTTATGATGGTTAGATCTCAATACAAATCCAACACAGTATGGTCACACACATCTCAGGTTACCATCATATATACACAATAAATCTGATTAATCTCAGGGTTATTACTATAGATTCTCCAATAAATAAATCTAATTATATTCTTCATCTCAGGTTGTAATCCTATAAGTGAATGCATCCTACAGAACAATAAGATATTATCTAGTCTTCTGATAATACTTTAATACAGTAAATAATTATAATTTTAATTATTAGCAATGAGACATATTTTAAAAATGACTCTTCTTTTCAACAATCTATAATGATATTCATGATACTGTGAGTAGAAAAGGGATTTTGTTTATACTTTTATATCACATCTAAGGATTTCTTATAATGCAAATCAAAATAATAAAATAAATAATATTTGCCTAGGATGTTACTTTAACATCAACCACAAAAACATAAATGAAGTGACTTTAAGTATTATTGTAATCATACATTAAACACAATATAATATTTGTGTGATTTGGATTTTTCTGATAATGCAGATGATGATACAGATTCAATGTCTAAATTTCATAATAAAATATAAATTTTATTATTACTAGAAAATATAATAACTATAAGTGATTACAATTTTAATATGATTAAAATAATACAATGATTACTAATGTTTTACAATAAATTTAAAGATATAAAGAAAACAAATGGTTAACTATGATTACAGAAGCTCTCACATGTATTTCATTAATATTTTATTTCCAATATGTCATAAGTATGAAAAGTATAAAAGGAATTGACAAGTAAGTATTGTCATCAATATTATAATCTTAAATTTGGAAACAATGCATAATTTCATTTATCAATATAAAAAATATATAAGTTTAATCATACAATATTTTATCATGGTTTTTAGCACATCAGATATGCATCTTCCAGCATCAAAATCCTTAAACTACTCTGATAATATCAAGAGCAAAATAAGGACATGGTTGATAATGTGCATCACTTTAACATTTTTATCAAGAAAAACATAAAAAAATATAATAGGCAAATCATGGCACTAATCTTGAGAAACTTAATAAGAATAAACTATCACAAAAAGTTTGCCAAAAACATAGCATCTTTAACTACATGTCACCTAGGACATACTATACTTCAAAAAGCATAATGAAAACAATATATAAAAATAGCTTTCAACACAGACTATCTCATATAATAATAATAAAATAATAATAATAATAATAATAATAATAATAATAATAATAATAATAATAATAATAATAATAATAATAATAATAATAATAATAATAATAATAATAATAATAATAATAATAATAATAATAATAATAATAATAATAATAATAATAATAATAATAATAATAATAATAATAATAATAATAATAATAATAATAATAATAATAATAATAATAATAAAAAAAAACACATGATAAAAAAAACAATAAAAATATTACAATTAAAGTAAAAGTAAGATGTGTATGAATTATAACATAACAATTTAATAAAAAAAACATACATCAATTCTTTCATTTATATCACATTCTAAATAATTTGATACTAAATGAAATTCTTAATTATATTGCAATACAAAATATTCTGAGAACTACAATACTCATACAGCATAAATTATGCATAAATTACAAATAAGCAATGTTATAAGCATGATAAAACATATATTAATAAACTTAAATGTAAAATATTATATTTTTGATTTTTTTTACTTGATAAGTTCTTTATTCCTGAAATCATTGATTCCATTGCCATTATCTGCAGCACTAGAGTTTGAATAATGATTCCATTGAAATTTAGAATATTTTATTAAAATATTCTGAGTATTTAAATGTCTCATTTTGACAAATAATTAGTCAAAATCTGAGACACTGGAATGAGCACTGACACAAATTAAACCATACAAAATAAAAATAGCACATTATTATTTCAAACAATACAATATATAAATAAAATTATTTTCTCTAGAGTGATGTAAATTTTAAAGCAGCAAATTGGAACAATGTAAAATTTATAAATAACATGCAATTTAAAGAGAACATAGTATTATTTCAAGTAATATGAAATTTATAAAACAATACACAGATTGTAGAAAGCACTGCATTAATTTATCTTCAATATCAAGCAAATATATTTAAATGAAATAGAATATATTTTAGCACAAAGATTTATTTTATTTCCAGAGCAATTAAAATGATCTAATAAATTGAAGTATATTTCAGCAAACACATTTGATCTAATAATAAGATGCACAAATAGAAAGATAATCTTTTCATTAAATATTTCAACATGAGACACAATTCCTGGAAATGAAATGTTTTTATTTTGCAATTATTGAGATGTTGAAATAAACAGTTTATTTCAAAATTAGCATAATGTTATCTTTTACAGAATATCATTTTAAATAATGAAAACTTAATAGTGTGAAGCTAATTCACTTCCTCAATAAGGTATAAGCATTTTAAATTTCCAGAATAATTATTTTACCACATTTTATTATTTTACAGTACTCTACAAGCTAGCAAAGTTCTAATTCTGTTTTAAACAAAATTAAGCTTAACAAGAACACATGTAAATAACAATAAGCAAATATATAGTTTATAATTAGCCATAGAAAATAACTTGGCAAGTTAATTAACTAGAGAATCATAGTTTTGGTATTTATAATAATAATAGACTTAGTTTCAATTAAATGCAAACATTATTCAAACATGATATGGAAGTTAATTACAGTTCATGGCAAATGTAATATGTTACCTTTGTAAGAATTTTTGAAGTTGATAAAGCACTATTATAGTTCATCATTTCCTTCCATTGAAAATAAGATGTTTTAAAAAATTTGTCATGTATACATTTAGGAGATACTGTAATGAGAAGTTGGGTTAAGGCAAGATGCCCAAACCGATATTATTGTTAGCCATTCATAACTTAAACTAATAAAAATAGGCAATCAATAATTAATACATTAGAAGACAAAAAAAGTAGGTATGAAAAAGATAAAGTAAATTAAAAGATGTGGTAAGTTGCTTTTATATGATAAATCAGATGATATAAAGAAATTAATGATTGACAATTAGGGCATTAATTAATTAGTTAATTAATTTGTTCACAAATTAGTTGCCAAGTAAAATATTCTAAAAATAACTTATTTTTTATAGACTGTCTGGAATTTTAGACATCACAAACTATTATTACATTATACATTTTCAAATAATTATTTAATGATAATCAGATATTATAAATAATATATATTTCATATTTAAAAGTATTCAAAAATTAAAATATTGCTTTATGAAAATAAAAATAGAGATTTATTTTTTAAAAACAGAAAAAAATTAGAATTTAAATAATATTATATATTATTTCTTTTAAACAAAGAAATGGAATTATAATCAATTTTTATGAAACTTTTTACTTTAGTCACAACAAGTACGTACATGCACACACACTTGAAAAACTAGAATGTTACTTAAAATTGTTTTTAAAATAAATTGAAACAAACTATTTGTTATTTAGAATACAATACATTATTATTAAATTATTTAAATACCTATTTGTTTTTAAATTAAAGTAAATTATTTAATAAAAATTTTACTTAAAGCTATATCTAGTGTATAATTGTATCTTAAACTATAAGTGAGCTAAACTTTAATGAGAATATGAAATCTATGGTTTTAAAGTATTTACAAATACAGAATAAGCTAAACTAATACCTTAAAATAATTAAGCTCATTTTATTTAAACTTATAAAAATATCTTATAATAACAATTTTTACAATTAACAATTTAACTTTATAAATTATTTGTAATGTTTAATTTGCACAATGATTTATTTAAATAGAAAGTGAACTATATATATATATTTTAATATACCATCTTAATACATAAATATAATTCTGTATGCAGAATATAAAGTTACAATGCATATATTATATTGAATATATTTGCAATAAATAGAAGTGATTTTAGTTCTATTTAGTATCGATTTAAACTTTTAAATACTATTATTCACCACAAATAATTTAGCCTTTTTTACATATGTTAGAAGTCTGAACCCTTAGAACTATATCAGAATAATACATATAGCTTATTATTCAAAAGAATTCATGTGACTTATCTCAATAAATACATTCAAATATTAAAGCAGCATATAAGCAATCATTATTCAATTCAATTGAAAAAGTGACAGAGCCTTTATAAAGAATCTGAATTTCATTCTGAACTGTCTTCATCAGTTACAAATCACCATTGCTGTTCATAGCATGACCGAATTTAATACAAATGCATTTATTGCTTTGCATGTTTTACTACAGTATTGGAGTAGTAGATCTCAAGTTCAGTGGGTCACATTTTCAACTTGATGCTTTTCAGTACTCATTTTTTTTATGAACTCACAAGCAATAAATCATTCATTCATTTAGTTATTCAATAATTCACTTCCATATTTCCTGCATTGTCTTAACTTATCAATATGTAAAATAAAATATATTGTTCTAAAATATTTTCAATTTTTTTGGATTAATTTTTTTTTCATATAGAAAATCATAAGGGATGAAAAAATTGCCATGTTTAAAATTATAAATTCCATTACAAATATAAATTAATTCAGTCAGTAATTCATCTCATATTTCCTCAATTTCCTATGCTCTTCCAAATTTTCATCTCAGATATCTATCTCATTTTTTTGTATTGTCATAGATAAAACTTTATTATAGTCTATCATATAAATTATTTATATCTTCTCAATATTTCAATATGTTCATTCTTCAGTAATTATTTTTACTATTCTATTTCTGCTATACAAAGTGATAAATATTACTCTAACTTAAAATAAATGCATGTAACCTTGGCATTCTTCTATCTCACTATTGTTTTTTTCTGACTATATTGTCTAGCTTAATCTATTATCTACTTCAATTTACTGTTCATTTTTATACATATCACTGCCTACTTTAGAACTTATATTTTTCATTTTCTCTTTATCATTTTTTTTTGATGTCTTATTTTCCTTGAATATTTTTCAATTATCATTTAAATTAGCATTACAGTAATTCCTGTTATTATTTATTTTAATTTTTTTTATTCAAAAATTAAAAAAAAAAGGCTTCTATTAATTTCTAATTATATGTTGTTTCTTTTGGTAAATCACTACTTTTAATATTTAGTTTCAATAGAATATGCTAACTACCAGACTTAATTTATTGAAAGTTGAACAAAATGCTGTATTTTCTATGGAGAGGCTATTCTTTCATATCATGTAATTATACTTATAAAGTCAGACTACAATATCTCTTATTAATGTTATTAAAAATAGGCAAAAAATTAAAAATAAAAGTAGAGTTTGCATTTTGCTTTTGTGAGATCTAGAAAAAGACAAAAAGCTTGATTGTAAAATAACATACTTCTAATATAAAAATAAAAAACAGTTCCAAGATCACTTATGTTCTGAGAATCTATCAGATGATGAAATGATAATTTAATCATGCTTATAGAGAAACAATACATCTCTTATTTACTATAGATTGACAAAATTAAATTTTAAAAAGATACATGAATAAGTAAGAAAATGTAATTTGATCATATTCCAATTATTTTAAACAATTTGACAACTATATTTGGTCACTTAAGAATTAAAAATAATCTGCATAGCATAACAAAATTCAAGATGTGAATGTTTTTCAGATAAAAAAGATTTATTTAAAAATTAGATACCTTAAAATAAGTTTCTAAATAGTAGATCTCATTGTAGAACAAAGACCTTAAAAATAACCCTTATAAAGAGTGTGAATAAGCAGCAGTAGTGATCAGACTTTCTGATATGTGAGTTTTGAGCACTTTTCATCTGGTTTTACTTTCTTGAGAAGAACATCTAGATATATATTTACTAACTAGTATTAAATTGTTAACTGAGTTGTTTATAGAATAGCTATTTGGAAGAAATTTCTAACTATATTTTTTTAAATATATTCAATTCTACTTAGTCAGTATTTGATCCCAAATTGTAAGTAAATAAACGATGTACTACCATTGTCTGTAATGCTCTTATTTTAAAAGAATTGCATATATATATATATATATAATAAGTGAAATAGTGCTTAAAGCTAAATGGGATAATGATATAATTAGATACCAACCAGTAACCACCTAAACATTTACAGTAAAAAATAGTAATCAATATTCTCACTGCTGTCAAAGCAACCTTCACAGCTTTTAATAGCAAGAATGGAAATCCATTCTTACTAATGGTCCATTGAATATATATGGACACTTAAAGATTGCAACTTGACTACAGAGTATGAAATATTGTTATAATGAAGTTTAAATAAACCTCTTTAAACATGAAATAAACATGTCACGCAATGCAGACTAATAAATAGTCAATTATAACATTACAATCTGCACTACTTTTAAATTGCTCATGTATTATTTAGAAATAGGTGGTTACTGGTTGGTAATTAA
>JAQFVV010002417.1:0-26499 GCA_028023455.1 Epiperipatus broadwayi | reverse complement strand
ATAACTTTGGGTTTAAAATAAAATTTCATTATGAAATTAATATTTTTAAAAAGGTCTTAATAAATATAAATATTGCATTGTTATTATTATTATTCTGATTGTGAAATGTAAAAACACAATACTTGTTTTTGAAATTTTTTTAATTAATTAAAACATATATGTTTTCAAAGGGATTAGAGAGCTAAAAATAAAAGCTCTGTTTTTAATCAAGATCTTATCTCCTTAGATGATTTTATAAAAAGAGCTGATAAAAAATATCAGCCAGTCTGGATAGTGATTTTGAAAAGAACAGTTCTGCTTGCAGTTTTGTAAGAGTTGGTCAGAAGAGTTTTTAATATTTTAAGCAGTGACCAAATAGGCCAACTTCAAAGTTTGGATAATGATTTTGAAGAGAGCAGTATGTTGTTGGCTATAGCAGAGAGTTGGTAGAATAGCTACCATGAATTGATAAAGCTGAGACAGGACATTGGATTTAGAAGCTAATATTTCCTTCTCAGGAGTTTGAATTCACTTGAAGAAAATGACTCACTTCTTTGTGTGGTAATTCATAGCCTTAAACAGAGAGGATAGTTGCTTGTCTAAAATTTATTAAATCAAAACAGCTGCTTGACTGGAACAATCCTAGACTGAAAGGAAGACCAACATTTTACATGGATTACATTTTTCCTGATTATGACAGTCACTAAAAACCAAACTCACCAAGAAAAAAATCTTCTAGCTTGCTGAAGAGTTAATTACACGTATGCTGTGTCAGATATATGCAGAAAAGCACAGATAAATGTATATATAGCTGGTGAGTTATTTTAAAATAAGTCATATAAAAATAGACATATATAGAACAATATTATTTTTAAGTCGGTTAAAAATCTATATATTTTAAAATAATATAAAGTAATTTTACTGGAATTATAATTAAGAGTCAAGAATAATTCATTGACCATCTCATTTTAAAGGCAAAATAGATGTTTTTGAACAATAATTCTCTGGACATTATTTTGAAAAAAATTATTTATAAAAAAAAGTAAAGAATCGATGATTCAATAATTTAATTTAAAAACATTGATAATTAATCAACAAATACCTCTCAAAAATTGACTATACTTTTTTAAGGAAAAAAAAGGGAATTTATAAATTGAGACTAATTTTAAATTATATCTATATTTTGTTTATACACACACGTATATGTATGAAATTTGTGCATATTTTCCAAAGAATTTAATAATGAAAATGTAATATTATTGCTGTTAAGTTAAAATATGATGTAAACATCAGTGTGCACACACACACACATATGTAAAATTACATTTTGAAAGTGATGCATGAATTTGTACTTTTTATGTTTATGGTGAGTCTATAGTTAGGTGGGGCTGTCTGGATGCAGGTGTCCATGGCGCTCCAAAGTATAAGCTCGGCACTGTCTAGATCTGGATGTTGAGCTCCCAGGATAGTCCAGTGGTAAATATAGATAGGCCTCATGAATAGGCTTTGGTCTCATGAGTAGACCACATTTATACCCCTAAGTCTCACAGAGATGAGCAGGGTTGGCATAATGCCTTTTATTTATTTTTGGATACTGCTCTTTGAGGATGATCTGTCTAGATACTTAGAAGGGCAGTGCTTAAAAATGAGGTATTTTCTCATGAAATTATGGAGCTTTGTGAACTGATAGTCCAGCTTGGCTCTCTGCTTATCATTTCATGGAGAGCTGCAGTTCACGTATTCATTTTTACTATCTCACCTTGCCTACTTAATCAGCATTAACTAATCAAGCAAAAAGACATTTCAAAATTTATATATATATATTTTGGATTCTATAAAACGATATTATCTTTCATTTATTAAAAAGAGAAAAAGAGAAATAAAGCAAACAAGCAAATAACTTCATGTATTAAAAGAAAGAAAAAAGTTGATAGAAACCAATCGATAAAGAGTGGAACTTACTATAAAATAAGAAAAGCAATTTATACATTTTCAACAATGAATAATTGTGAAAATAACTTTTATTGTCATAACAAGTATGTAAGTTTTATGAAATTATTAATTATCAAAGTATTGTTATTTATTGTTTGACAAAATTAAATTTGCTAATAATCTGTGCAATTATATATATATATATATATATATATATATATATATATATATATATATATATATATATATATATATATATATATATATATATATATATATATATATATATATGTTGTAGTAAATCTAGCATAAGTATTTGTATTATTTAAAACATAATTTAAAAGCTTAATCATGTATTATTGTTATGTAAAAATTAAATATGTTCAGAAATCACATGCATGTATGTATGCGTATATCTGTCAATTGTATTGCAGATACCAATGCTTATCAATTATAAGATATATGTAAAATTATAATCATTTTTTTTTGTTAGTGAATATTAATTGTATATTATAAATTGTGCATCTGTATGCATATATATGTAAATCATAGTAAGAATTTGAATTTTGAATAGTAATTATGTAAATTAATGTGATAACTTGAATTTTGTAGTAATGTTGTAAAACAATGTAATAACTTTAGTTGTGTACATAATTTTGTATGCTTTTCAAAATCAGAATCCTTAATCTATAAGACCTTAAATATCATTTTTTTATTGTTATTAATAAACTTATTTAATTGTTGAAATTGTATTCCATCATCTCTTGGTCACATTCAGTAATAGAGATTGTGTTCTCTAAGCTAGATTTCGGACACAGATAAATGGGGATGTATATTTAGTGCTTTGTGGCATCCAGAGATGATCAATCATCATCCTGGTTGGTGCAAAAGAGGATACTTTTTAAAGCACATGCACTATATTTTATTTTAGTTGTCTTATTTAAAATTTAAGTTTATAGTTGGCCAGTACATTAATGGTACTTAAGTGGCCTGTGCATTGATGATGATCAGCATGTTTTTATGTCCCAGCATTATTGTTTTGATTTCTGATTATTGTGTATTTTTAATGGATGGGCACTAAGCTGGTGCATCCAAGTTATGTTTATATAATTGCCCAAGCTGGCAAAGGCTCAATAGTTAGCCTGGTCTAAAGAAGACCCATTTCCAATCCAGTCACAAGGTTGACTGTTGATTTATATTTTTTATGGTTCAAATGCAGCCACAAGATGGACTGTTGATTTTATTCTGATTTATTGTACTTATTTGTTTATTCCCGGATGGTTATTTCTCTCTAGTCTTTACTTATAATTACTTATTGATAATGCTGGTTGGTCAATTATGCTTGTAGTTGCTCTTATGAGATAGCTTCTGATCTCTCAATGTTCTCAGAGATTTCTAATCTCATACTCTTATATCTTTAAATATTTACTTATAGATGTTTTTGTAAATTATTGATATTTCATTATAAATTGTTGACTGAGAGTGATGATGATGTTTCCATCACCCCAGTTCAATTCTATTTTTTTACAACTTCTTACCCGTCTCCCTATCCCATTACATTATATATATATATATATATATATATATATATATATATATATATATATATATATATATATTACTGAGATTGTATTCACTCATGCATTTACTAAAACAATAAGAGTAACAAAAAAAAACTGCTGTATTTTTATTTTTAAAATTAAGTAGTCAAGAGTCTAATTTTCATCCTATTAAAATGTTCTGATTGATATTCTTTGTTTAATAACTTTTTTCATTTATAGAAATTGAATAGACCACTTATTATATTTTCAATTATTTTAAAGTTTTTAAATGAGTATATGAGTATTGAAATATTTTAAAATTTTGTAAAACTTTTTAAATTTTGCTCAGAAAATATTTTATTACACAAAATACAGCCATTAAATTCAGAAAGAATAATAATAAAGAAAAAATAAAATGTATGAGTTTTCAATATAAACTTAAGAAATTTTATTACTAAATATAATGCATATGGTGTTTTGAGAAGGAAGTATTGTAGTTAATTAAATATAGTGTAATTTATAGTTCCATTGTATTTAAAAACACACTTCATTTCTTCAGAGAAAAAATTCTAATCCCTTTTAGTTAAGTGATAAACACATCTTTAAAAACGGGTTTTTTTAAATAATTAACTGATAACACCTTATTAAGATTGCACACACAAAATATTACACCTCTTTTTTCTTTTTCTTTAAAATGAAAACCAAACTTAATAAAATTATATATTTATATTATTATGAAAATAGTTTTACTTTGTCATATGATCATTTCATGTATATATTTTTAATAATTCTAACCTAGTTAAATACATATTTAAAAACTAGGCTATCCTAAAATTAACATGAGAAGAAATAATTTTTGCCATCCCCATCCTTTAAATGGAAATAGAATGATTGATACAGATTTTTAAAAAAAAAACCATTTTGATTGCATTCCTTTTTTTTTTTAATTTATATATTAAGTAATAAGTATAAATATATTATTAATATTTTCCTTTTGTAAAATTCTAGAGAGCTAGAAACCATATATGCCCTTCAATCTGTTTTCATTTTCTAACACAAAAACAATATTTTCTTGGTGCTGCTAAATATAATAGGACTTTCACATAAGTCATTTTGGGAATGTTTAACTGAATATTGATTTTCCACCATTCTGATCATTTTCACTTGTGTAGGACTGGGGTAAGGGGCTAGTAAATTGCTATTTTAATTGTCCCCTGTGTTATTCCTATGAATTACTCCTATTCTCTGTGAAATACTATTATGCATTCTTTTCCATTTTTTATTTTGTGGTCTATATCTATTATTCCTTTTATAGCTTTACTACTTACATTGGCCTTATCCTATGTCTTTGAGGGCTTTTTATTTTGAGTATTTGAAGAGTTAAACTTCTTTTATCCAATTCCTTCTTACTTATGTTAACTCATAATGAAGAATTTAGTAATTCTACAAGTTTCTCAATAGTTATTATGTCTGTGCAAATACTCATTTGATCTACCTTATATGTTAGATTGTGCCTAATAATTATTATCATTTGACTATCTAACAAAGAACAAGATGTCAAGATTTTCATCCATGAAAACTAGTTTTGATAAAACCGAGTATAGGTTTTTCCTATATTTACTTTGTATTTTTCTTTGATACATGATATTGTTTATTATTCTGATGCATTTAAGTTCAGTATTCATGAAGCATGATATAGTAACATCTTTTGAAAGTTTTTAGTTTTTGTGACAATGATTTCCACCAGTAATTTTCAAATCCTTGGAGGTGAGGATAAACCAGTGGTGTTCTTTCATTCTGTTTAATCAAAAATAGTTTTTTTAGATTGTCAAGACATTTTATAGGCTTTCCTTTTGGATCTCTCTTAAATTACTTTATCTTAAGGAATGAATTGAATATTTTTGTTATAGCTCATGTTCTCAGAGTGCTGCATTCTTCTTATAATTCTACTTACTAATTTTCATTGGCATTGCTTCTGATTTTTTTTTTACTTTTATACTTTCATAGTATCTCTGCATATAAACTTTTGGGGTATTTATTTTTCTCAATTTTTATCTATCTCATATTTTCATATAACACTTCTTAAATTGTTTTCATGCTTTCTGTGAGTTTATATTTGTCAACTGTCTATCTTACATGTTCTGATTCAATACTTTATACTTGATCATGCACTTACCTTATTATTTCTTTCTTTACTCTTCTGTATCAATTCTTTCTGCCTATTCTTGTTTCACTTGTAAATTCCAATTATTCATCATATTTACTATTTCAATAGTTATCTTTCATATTATACCCTGCACGTAATCTATAATATCTATTTTGTGGTTAAACTTTTTTTAGCTTTTTCCATTGTTATCAACGTCTTTGATTATTGGTTTTTCTGATCAAATTCTTCAATTTTAATCAATATTTTTTTGATTACTGTCTTCTCTTTCCTAATTAGTTTCTTCTATTTTAGTTAAAAGAATGTTTTCACCATAGTGATTTCTTTCAACAACTTTTTAATAGCATTTCTTTACCATGCTGATTGCTTTCTTGTGCTTTCTGTATCATTATTTGACTTTGTTGACTTCTTTCTTCTATTTTCCTTAGCAATATTTCTTCAATTCTCTTTTGATTGTCTTATCTTTATTGATTGCTTTCTTTTATATTTTTAGCATTGTCCTCAGTGGTATTTTTTTTTCTTTTTTGATAATCTTTCATTTTTTTTGTCAGCATCTGTTATATCGTGGCCAGCATTGTTGTCTTCTCTATTCTCTGAGTTCTTTCTATTGAATGCTGATCTTTTGTCATATTATTCCTTCATTATATCAGATTTTCTTATGACAGAATATAATAAATCATTCATTTAGCAACTTTTCCAGAGATCTGACTGGAATTTGATAGTTAAATGAATGACTAACAATCTGCAATTCTGGAATAAATGAAGATTGCAATATCAGAGAATAAGTACACAATCCAGCACAAACACCAGTAGGGATATCTTAATTTAATCAATATAAACTACTCACAACTCTAAATATAAAATAATTACAAAAAATTATGATAGACTTGCTCCTTTGACTATTAAAGCATAGTAAATAAGGAATTCTAAAAATGGTGCTCTTTTTTTGGACTTAGAGGCTATGTCTCTTTGTACAGAGTAATGTCAAATATTCATTGAGTAAAACTACAAATATAAAAGTCAAATATGTTGCTGTAGTGTCTGAAATAGAACACATCATAGAATTGTATGAAAATATTGCATCCCCAAGCCAATGACAAAATTATTCATCTATCACCAGTACTGAAAATACAGTTAAATAAACTTCACCAACCAAAATCTTCATCCAATCTCCAAAAATTCTATTCTACTTTATATCTGAACTCTTTTTTACATACATCTATAAGTTAATTATTTATCATCAAATATTATATCATAATATATTTTTCAACATATTTATTTTTCCTATTAATTTTGCATAAAAATATAGGTTCTTGTTTCCCAGGTATAAAAGTATACTCAAGCTCCATGTTGTGTAATTATTTTGTAATACTGACCATCAAAACGTATTTATCATCTGGACCACATATTGTTTTCATGTGTAACTTTATGGACTAAGTGTACTACATGAATGATATAAAATCATTACTAAACCATTAAATAGTCATCAACAAATATAAAATGAACAAAGATCAGCAAAGAATTAGCACTAGAATCAAATCATAAACAACATATAAGTTACAAGTGTAACATCTTGGAGAACATTTATCTTTTTCACATAATTTTTAATCATATGTCTCAGTAATATATGACAGAATAAAAGTTTAAAATATATTTAAATACATATTATGTGAAGTTAAATTTAAGTATCTTTATAATAATGTGTAAATGAAATTAAATTGTAACATAAGCTGTATTACTTACTTGAATGAGTGTATGTTTCAAATATATTTTTAGTGTGAGATGTTGGTCCGACTTGTAGAATGATGGATACTTGTGATAAGATTGAGCTAAATGTGATAGATGCATTAATAATAACTCAAATTTGCTAAGAAATGAACGTGGTTGTTCTTGTAAATTGTTAAAATTATTTTATCAGTTTGCATATTATATGATATAACATCACTTTTTCTTAGATGATATCAGCTATTTATCTAAATGAAAGCCATATCTTTTCATTTATTCATTTAACATTCCATCTACCGCTAATGAGTTTAATTTTGAACTAAATTCGATTTTTTTTTTTTTTTTTTTTCTTATTGACAGTTTTTTTAATTAGAAAAAATTGTTCAATATATTTTTTTCTATAGAGATTTTACACAGATTTTCAATTAAATTGTTCTACTTTTGGTTGGTGCATAAAACATTGAAAAAAAAAAATAATTCGATTTAAATATGCTGAAAATAAGTTCAGAGATAAAGACAAATGAGAAATGATTGTTATTTGAGGTTCAAATAATTTAACGCAAAAATGTTTGAAATAATAGTGAACAACAGTTAAGACAATGAATGCAGTTGTGAGACATGATTGGTTTGTTTGATGCGTTTTGAAAATATATAGACACCCAAAATAGGGTAGACATAAATTGGGCAAAAGATGAAGAGTGGCATGTTGATATTTTACATAGGACAGATATATATATATATATATATATATATATATATATATATATATATATATATATATATATATATATATATATATATATATATATATAAGTGAAAAGATTTAACATAGATTGAAAAGTCATAAATTGCATATCAAAAAGTTATGATTGGAAAATATGAATTAATAATATTAATTAGATTATTTAAAAGAAATTTTTTTATCTAATTTAGAGATTTTAAATGCTATAAAAAATAAGAAAATTCTGAGATATAATTATTCCAGATTAAAATAGAACATAAAAATTAGTCAATAAAGGTTATTTGAATTAAAAATAAGATGGTTACATAATTTATATTGATTATATCAAAGTATTCAATTAAATATATGAGTGCGTTACTTTGGATGCTAAGGTTGAAACGTAAAAACTAAGAATTACATGAATAAAAAAAATGTTAAGAGACTATTTGGGCTGGGCAATATGAAATCCAAAATGTATAAGCATAATTTGAAATGTGCAATTTTACAATTGAAAAACCCTTGAAATTTATTTGATATAAAAAGGGATTTGATGAACACTTAATAGAGATGTGGTTTGAAAAAATATTAATTTATAAACATTTATAAAAAGTAACAATCTAACTGACATTTGGAAAAACATAGGGTTGAAAGCACCACAACTTGTATGGAAATTATATGTGTTGCAGATATTATAAATATATAATAATAACTAACAATTATCATATCAGTTCATTTAAGAATGCATAACTCTAGAAAGCGTTACCAATTTACTTCAGATCATTGCACTGGAGAAGTATTACAAACTGGAGATCAAAACGAGGTAGATATTTAACTTGAAGTGCTTATGAATATATAGAGAGATTGTTGAATGTAAACATAAATTAGAAGAAAATAAGTTGAAACAATAGTTGTCAAGACATTATTAATATGAGATTTAAATGTCATAGATTTAAAATAAAAATAGTGAAAATTAAGGATATGATTGTTTTGAACAATGAGATAAAAAAATTAAATAGTAACTGTTTGGAGATTAACTCTTTGCAATTTTTTATATATAATTAAAGAGCCCTCTAGAATCAACACATGATAATACATTTTAAAAGCAAAAAATATACACCTTTACATTTTTCCTTTTTTATGTATCTGATGAATTATCTGCAATAGCTTACCCATCTAAAAAATATGAATTTTAAACTAATCAGGTAAGAGAATTAAGGAATTAACTAAAGTACTTCTGCAGATTGTAAGACTGTATATAATAAATAATTACCATTATATATCCATGCTATGAATATTATAACAAATCAAAACAATGTTAACTCTATGAAGTATCGCCTAAATTATATATTTTTTGATTGGTACATTGATGAAAAAATAAGCCAATCTATTAAGATAATTTTTCCAAATTCAATCATTCTTATTAACAGCTATGAGAATATATAATCCCACATCAATCACAGAAATTTAATTTCCACTTAAATTTCACTTGTGCTACTATTTTAATATTGCAGCTTAAATTTTTTAATTTGCTTTTTTATTTTAATAAACCTTATTTTACTAAAATTCATGCAGACATAAGATTAAGTGATATATTAAATATATGAGATATATACAGCTTTTTTTCTACAAAATAAACATAATATGTCTCTGTAAATAATAAAACCTAAAGCAATATGAACTGTTCATAGTATCAATTACAAAATTTATAATGTTTTAATTAACCATTAAAGATTCAGACTTCATTATTAAATGAATTGTATTTGCAATATTTAAATAGAAACAAAATTGCTAATTTTTGTGTGGTATTGGTCTTTACTAATTTAAACAATGTTGGTAAAATCTACAAAAGCTGGTCAATTTTTTCACCAATGCTTGAAAATAGTACTTTGAAAAGTTATATCGTTTCAGTTTGTTATATAGATAAATAAATAGGTAAATAGATACTTGTAATAAATAAAAAGATAGTTAGATAAACAAATAAATTGACAGAGAGAAATAATTAAACATTTAAATGCGCTATATCACTCTCACTTCTACTATTTTCTTTCTCAGGTTTAAATTCATACATTTGACAATTTTATTTCAATTCTTCTTAATCCTTCTTACAATTTATTTTTTTATATTTTTATCACCTAAATTATTATTATTATTATTATTATTTCAATTAATTGGAAGAATTTACAAGCTAATTAAATTGAACTTTTAAAAGTGTTACAAAATGGAAGACTTATCTAGGTGTGTGTGTGTGAGTATATTATTTTTATTCTTCGTATTGATTTCATAATTAACATTGGGCATCTAAATTTAGAATCAGTTTTTACATTATATAAACCAATACATGACTAAAATAATGGAAGTTTGGAAAATAACACCTAAAGAAAGGGTTGACATTAGCATTTATTAAAAGGTGGTAGTAATATTGTTGTATACCAGACATGAATAGATCATAAAAGTAATTTCTAAATGAATAAATAGTTGACCACGTGATTAGCGAGACACACAATAAATTCCGCGGAGAAACAAAAAATACCAAATTTAATAAAAATAAATAATCGACATTGTTTAATGGAGGAAGACATACTTTAAAAAAATAATATGTTAATTAAGAAAAAAGCAGAAAGTTAGAAAGATAGATAAAAGAATAAGCAAATAAATAGATCGATAGATAGATAAATAGAAGTATACCAATATGTAAATACTGTATACAGAACAAAAACAATTATGAAAATTAATTGAAATAACTTTTATTTGCAATTCATTTTTTTTAAGTGTCATAGCATCGGCCGGGACGCAAACCCGCAACCCGGGCAACTGCCTGCAAGTGCAAAGTAGTCGCGCTGACCTCTCGACCACCAATACAAGACAGATTCTTTTTTTTTGTTTGTTTGTTTCAAAATTCATCTTTTCGGTCCTTTTTTTTTTTTTTGCCAAATTATAAATTTCTCATCAAATTGATCGTTACTTTTAATGTTACTTTTGTCATATACATATATAAGATTTTTTTGTTTATAATTTTTCAAATGCTTGATTATCCTGCATGATATGATGTGATGTGATGCACTGTGACTTCACCTTATACGGAGTCAGAAATGACTCAGCAACTATGCCCAGAGAAACCTGTTATCACTTTAACTTTCCATTCCTGCCTTAATTTTTCCCATATTCTGTTGCATCCCATTTCCACAACATGATCTTTGTCAACTCTATGGACCTTATATCTAAATCTCTCTTATCTTTTCCCAAACCCAGCATAAAAACCAATAACTCACTTTCTGTATAATCACTTTGTTTATATTTATTCTTCCACAACTTCATTATTTGTACCATTTCTGCTTTCTGGCATTTATATTCAATTAACAGATGCCTAATATTTTCTATACCTTTCTTACACAACTTGCAGACTTAAACAACCATATTTTTTTTTCATTTATGTGCATATCTCCTTATTGCTAAAGATACTGTTGGAGCCTTAAACAGTAATCTACTTTCCTTGTTATTATCATAAATTAACTCCACCTAATATTCTGTTTACTTCTATATATATATAAAATACATATTTTGCGGGTTCATCCGGGTTAAAAACTTTTAATATTAATATACTGACATTTTGACTTGGTCACACAAGCCATCCACAGAGTTATAAAAGGTAGAAAGACGGTTGTAGAGGCGCTACAATCACTGATTTGAATAAAATGTTAAAATTCCACCAATAGCAAAAACAAAAAAAAATGTTAAATTTAGGAATTTTTTTAAAAAAATCTTTCCAAATAGGAGGAAGTTTGCATGTATCATCTCGCTTATTGATACAATCTGGCCTTTTAAGTATCTCAATGGCTTCTCTAATTTTGCATTGGTAGAGATTATCACATCTGGATATGATCCTGGTACTCATACCTATGTAAGAAGCTTTACAATTTTTACAATTTTCTCATGTAAAAATATGAGTAATCGTCACATCAGTCTTAGGAGAGATGAGCATGCTAATGCAGTTAAACAACACTCATCATCATCAGAACTCTCACTCCATACTATAGATTCAGGTCATAAAATTGATTTTTCTAGTACCAGGATCATATCCAGATGTGATAATCTCTACCAATGCAAAATTAGAGAAGCCATTGAGATACTTAAAAGACCATATTGTATCAATAAGCGAGATGATACATGCAAACTTCCTCCTATTTGGAAAGATTTTTTTTAAAAAACATTCCTAATTTTTTTATTTTATTTTTTTTTTTTTTTTTTTTTTTTTTGCTATTGGTGGAATTTTAACATTTTATTCAAATCAGTGATTGTAGTGCATCTACAACCATCTTTCTACCTTTTATAACTCTGTGGATGGCTTGTGTGACCAAGTCGAAACGTCAGTATATTAATATTAAAAGTTTTTAACACGGATGAACCTGCAAAATATGTATTTTATATATTTAACATATATATATATATATATTTAAACTTTTTTACTGTCCATACTAGTTCTCCATCTCTCCAACTCCTTATTTTTTATTAATGGATCTATTCGTTTATTGCCACTATAACACTCAACAATTCTTCTAATACAATCATCCCACCTTTTGTATAAGTATACTGACATAAATTCTTTATCCAAATTTTCTGCATACCACATTCCCTTTCTCACCCATCTTGTTGCCAGACCTTTATTTATAATCCAATTAAATACTATTTGACTATTCTTTTATTATCCATAAACTGAAATCTATTGAACATTTTCATTGTGCTTTTCGCATTTCTCATATACAAACATGACTATCTCATTTCTGCTTGAATTGCCTCCCTTAGATCCACACATCTATATCTAATGCATGTCTTCCTACTTCTGTTTGTACTTATTTCTAAGTAATAAATGCCTAGATGGTGCCCTGTAGTGCAGATCACAGTAACCTAATATTCTCCGGATTGTTATAACTGGCTACCCAACTTGGGCCGATCTTTAATAAACTACCAGGGTCCCTGAGTAAATTTCTTTTTTTTTCAAAATGAAATATTTTTATCTGATACATAAAGTCGTATACTTTAAATCTTATAAAAGCACTGCCAGAAGAAATTGTGCATATATATTAAACATGAGAAAGTATAAATAATTTTAAAACTAATTTCTGTTAAAAAAAAAAAAAATTCAAAAGGTTGCAATAAATATGTTTTTTTTGTTTGTTGATATATATTATGCTTTAACATGTATAGGTGTGCACAGCCATGTAAGTTTATGATCAAAATGTGGTACCTTACGATGAGTACCATTGGGAATTTACTTCAGTGTAATCCTATTTAAGCATTTTAATAAGTCATAAATAAATTGGTGGTATTTATAATTGTGCTGCAAATATACACGTATAAATCCATTATCTTTCAAAACGTATTTAGTTCAATGCAACCTTCTTAAATAAATAATTTAAATAACTTGCTTGTCATGCCATGTGTAAAAATAAAATGTATAAAAAAAATAAAATAATAGAACTCTTGTGGGGAGGAGGCGTAGATGTAAATGGTCCTTAGGAAAGTGATAGTAAATTTTTTTTTAATATATAGTCTTTATACTAACCGAATGTTTGTAAATTTTGTTAATCATGTACCGTAATTACTAACCCTAAGTAAAATATATATTTTTTTTGTTCATTTTTTTTTTAAGCAAGTTTACTGATATGTAACGAGCACAGACAACGTTACATTATTTTTTTTTATTATTAAACATTAAAATAAAAAGTTCGCATTTAATTTTTTTTTTTTAAGACAGAAAAATTGAAAATAAATTCTACCTTAAACTCGTATATATATATATCGCACAGATGAGAAAAATTATTAAAATAAAACTTTATTAAAGAAAAAGTATTTTAAAACTAAATTTTAAAAAGATTTGGAGATAAAATTATATCTTTAAATTTATCTTTAAATATATCTTTGGATTTGAAAAACAGGTTAATTAATGTTATGGAAATGATTATTTTAATTAGTCCAAGTGGACAAGCCCTTGGGCATTTAAATGTATAAACAACGGTCAGGTAGGAAAACAATAGAAATTTTAGCAAATAAAAAGAAATCCCTATGGAATCGGACCTCAGCGAAAAGACCACCATCATCGATGACATAATGTTGAGTCAATCCTTAAGATTAATATAAAAGGAAAAGTTGGAAATTATTAGGGATTATTAAGAAAGGACTGAGATGTGTTAAGTCGGAGAGTTGGAGGTGAAGGGATTGAAAGACGCACTTTCAATTCCTTCAGTTGTTATAAAAATGGAAAAATGAAACATCGCTTTTCTTATACTGAGGATAACAGGATCATCGGGGGATTTAATGTGGATTCCAAATGGCATGCAATGAATAAAGAGGAACGTTGAAAAAAAAATGTAAGAACTTTAAAAACATTTTGAAACACTATGAACATTAAATTAAAAACTTTCCATATTTAAAATAATTAAGAAATAGAATCCTATCTGACCAAGGTTATTTATTAATTAGTTATAATTTTATTTAATGTATTTCTTTTGTAAAATCATTTCCACTTAGTTTTTTTTTTTTGTTCTTTAAGTTTATTATGATTTCTGTTTTCCGATAAATTAAAATATATCAATGTTAAACTTAAGTTGGGCATGAATGGCTGTATATATTTGTAAAGTTATATTAGGGGAAGGTAATCTTAGGTTATTTGTTTCATAGTTAAATTGGGTCAATGTATTGGATATATTGGTGTAGTTAGTAGATGTAATGCAAGATTCGCTATGGGCAGAATCGTTTGTATACGCCGCACTCACCCGTTTGCCTATGGAAGGAATTATAAGTCGGAGACCGCAGTTTCTTTCTATGGAGTTTTTTTTTTATTGCTCTTCTTGTCAGATAGATGTATTATTCCTAACTGATGAGAGGCAATTTCTTTTCTTAACTTTTTGTGCTGCCGTATTTTGTATTACATTGAATACATCGATATATCAGATGAATTGGCGTTAGTTCACTGCAAACTTTTGGCCTAAGGTTAAATAAGGATAGAATATTTTCTTTTCAAATGAAAATCTATGTAGTCTATTCATACTTGACACTAAATAAAAATGCATTAAATTTGTTTATAGATGCTTGAATGGATTGGTTATCGGTTGATTATGTTTTTGGTTTTCATATTCGATCAAAATATATATAGACATTCGGTAAATACTGATATCTTACGGTGAGTATCTAAAATGTATTTATTCGGATGTCTTTTAAGTTATTGGTGTTAATGTGGTGTCTTATGATGAACACCATTGGGTTTCTTGTATTCCCTATGCAATTGATGGTATCAATGATTTTGTATTTTGATCGTTTATGTTTACTTTGGAATGTTTTTAACCGTGGTATCTATGTAACCGATCTCTACTCAACATGTTTTAAAACAAACTTTTTTAAATCCATTTGTGTGAACTTAATTAAAATGTAAACTTATAATATTATAAAAATTAAAATGTAAATTTAAATTATAAAATCAAATTAAAATCTAAAATAAACATACTAAAATAATAATGTTAAATTTTATATATATGTGCGTAAATAAATGTTTGTATGTTAATTACTGGCAGTGGCCTATTTTATTTATTTTTTAATATTGAAAATAATTAGAGAAGATATTATATTATTAAATCTCTGCTACTCCCTGAGCTAGTGACTTGGGCTAATGACCGGAATCAAAATTTAAAAAAAAAATTATTTTTTTTTGACTTACATATCTGCCTACTTTATAAATTTTTCTAGGTTCAAATGCCTAGATGGCGCCTTGTAGTGCAGATCACATTAAGCTCTCTTCTTCTCTGGATCGTTACAAACACATCATTATCATATGTTAACCCTGCTACTGCCATTCCCTTCCATGCAATTCGAATTCCATCATATTTATTATATGAGAACACTGTTAATTTCTTTATCAATTCTTTTCTTTTCTTTACTTCATTTATCAATTTTTTCTCCCATTCATCCAAGCAATTTCTCTGATTACTTAAGACGATTCCCAGATAGTTATATCTATTCACTACACATAACTTTATATCCTTCAATAAAAATTTGTTGTCTTCTCTTTCCCCAATATTAATCTTTATTATTTTGGATTTTTCTTTACTAAATTTGATCCCCATATTTTTGTCAACCTTTACACATGTCCTCAGCATAACTTCCATATATTCCCTTTTACAAATAAAAGACCCAACAATGTATATACTGCCTTGCCACCTATTAATGGGATCTCTACTCTCTTCCTATTCTTTCTAATGCTCTCTCCATTTCTCTCAAATACAACAAAAACAAAATAGGTGACAGAAGACATTCTTGCCTTAGTCCCATCCCGATTTTAACTGTAACTCATTCTACATCACCTAATTGATACGTATAGTAATTATTTTCATGGTTTGATGCATTGGTATAGTGGAGAACTCTGTATTCTTAAGATTTTAGGGAATGCTCCAGTTCTTCTAATCAGGAATTCGAAAGTTTTCTTAAACTTTTGAGAAATATAGCTACTTGATTATTTTTTAAAATAAATTCTTAACTCATTTGTTCTATGATTATATATATATATACATATATATATATATTTCAAGGTTAAGTGTCCAAGTCTCAGATCCATAAGTAAGAACTGGTAAAACACATTTGTTAAAACCCATTCTTTTCAAACACATAGGCATATTTCCTTTTAGTATCAAGTTATTTCTACCAAAAGTGCTCCAACCAAGTTTAATTCTATGATTAATTTCCCCCATTATGTTTCCATCTGTATTAATAATCTGACCAAGGTATTTGTAACTGTTAACTTCTTCTAATTCTTCATAATCAATCTTTATTTTCATATTTTGAGCAAATCGATTAAACATTACTTTAGTCTTTTTAACATTTATCTTTAGTCCTGCTTTTCTACTTTCATCTGCTAACTCCTGCAACATTACAGAGACTTCAGACCACTCAAAGGAGTATGGAGAGATGTATGTTGGGAGTAACAAGAAGAGATCGAAAACGCAATGTATGGGTAAGACAACAAACAGGTGTTACTGATCTTATTGAAAAAATTAAAAGATTGAAATGGAGTTGGGCTGGACATATTGCTAGAAGAGATGATAATAGGTGGACAATTGAAATTTTAAACTGGATTCCAAGAGATTGTAAAAGACCCAGAAAGAGACCACATGTGAGATGGATGGATGAAATAAGAAAATGTGCAGGGGTGTTGTGGAGAAGAGAAGCTAAAGATCGGAGAAGATGGATTAAACTTGGAGAGATCTTCATCCTGCAGTGGATTGATAACGGTTGATGATGATGATGATGATGATATTTCAAGGTTAAAATTATTCATTTTTTTTAATATGACTATTTTCCCCAATTTTTATTCATTTCACTATAATATTGATTAAATAAAATTTCTAGTTAAAAGCTAATTAAATTAATATTTTAATACAGTCACAGAATTGGAAATATTGTATTGTACCTAACGTATAAATGAGGGAGAGAGAGAATATGACTTTTTTTTTTTGCTTATAATTTCCTATCTTATCTCAGATTGCCACCGTGTAATTAAACTTAGAACTATTTTTTATGTTTCATAGTTAATAATGACTGTATGAAGATAAAAACAGTTGAAACATTGGAGTTTTGTATTATATAAATATATATATGTTCAGTATTGATATAAAAAAATAAAGTTTTTGAAAAGAATAAGAAGGATTTTTAATTTGTTGATATTATTGTAGAACATATATATTTTAAAAGAAAAAGTGATTGTACATTTGCTGTGTTATAATATATGATTAATAATTACATTAAGTTTGTCAATCATTATATTAATTATCATCATCATTTTCAAATATTATCAAGAAATTGTATGATGAAGGTCTCTGCAAGTTCATAAAAAGCAATAAATTCAGTGTTTTACAAGCAATATATTACGAAAATAAAACGAAATAAAAATATGAGTGTTGTTATATTTTCTTCAAGAAAATAATTAGAGTAATTTCATCAATATCAAATGATAACATTTGATCATCATTTATGTTTATTTGCCATAACCTTGACTCAATTTATTGTATCTCAATTTTAGAGTTACATTAAAAAATTAATGACTTTTTATACCTTTAAAATGCAGAAATAGTAATGTTATCAAAATAAGATCAGTGTTGAAACTGAAATTATTTATAGATATAATAAACACCTCCATACTTCCCCATTCTTTTTAAATTCATATAAATAAAGATATAATAAAAGATAAATGACCCCCAAGATGCACTTCGTGCTGAACCAGCACTCATCAGTTGGCCCAGATCACTATCTCTCATATATATCTCTTTTATATGCAAAGTATTTATCTAGAGTAAGTTGTTACATTTTCATTTAACATTGTCAAACTCCCTCCACTCACAACTTTGACGCCATCCATTTCAGATAAATACACTAATGATTATTACTAATCATTTTCGAAACTAGAGATTATATCTAGCACAGATATAAACTTTAAACCTCAGTTAAAGATTAATATATCTGATTTTTTAAGCATTAATAATGAAATTATTTACTAATTACAATGATAGAAAGAAAATATATGTTTAATAAATCAATGAAAATAGGATTAAAGGCAAAACAGAACGAAAGAAAGAGGATTTAAATTGATCGTTTAATAAGAGTGGATGCAGACAAGACGTATAAAGCTTTATTATTATAAAGTAATTTTTAAATTAGAAATTATAAAAAACGAATCATGAAATTGTTATAAAAAAGATTTTGTTCAAAATATTGTGTGTGAATGTGATAGGAGTGATTTGTATTTACATGATAGATAGATAGATAGATAGATAGATAGATAGATAGATAGATAGATAGATAGATAGATAGATAGATAGATAGATAGATAGATAGATAGATAGATAGATAGATAGATAAATAGATAGATAGATAGATAGATAGATAGATAGATAGATAGATAGATAGATAGATAGATAGATAGATAGATAGATAGATAGATAGATAGATAGATAGATAGATAGATAGATAGATAGATAGATAGATAGATAGATAGATAGATAGATAGATAGATAGATAGATAGATAGATTAAAACAATTTTAATTTTTTTTATTGTATCTTTTGTTTCTTATGATCTTAAATTTATTCATTCCTGAACTATACTTTCTTTTAGTTTTTTTTTTTTTAATGGTTTACAAATCTACTTTTTTTTAAATGAATTTTTTTATTCTTGGTTTGTTATCATTTTTATATAGACATATGCAGTATATCTTGTTACCTATTATAATTACACAATTTTTTTCTGTTCATAATTGTTCTACAATAGACTTTTTTTTGTAGCATTTTATTAATTCTACTATTACTTCTCAATTATTTGTCAGTAGTTTAAAATTTTGCATATTTAACAATCTAATTCTTTTTAATTGTTCAAATATTTATTTTAAAAATTTGACCTTCAAACTAAGCCATTTGCTATATCTTGTCTTTAATTCATTTTATTTTATCATACATTAATCTTTTTATTTTAATAAAGAAGAAAAACATTAAAAAATCCACTATCACTACAATGTGGTTTTGTAAACACAAGTGGATCCATCATACTTCTGTTTGTTTCATAAATATTTTTTTTTCCCAATTTTTTTTTTATTTTTATTATAAGCATAATTAAAAGATAAAACTTTTTAAAGAAAAAATCAGTCATATTTTGTGCTTTGGATTGAGATTATTTTATTTATTTAACAGACCAACGTTAAAGAATTAATCTTGGTATATTATGTGATATTAACTGTTGGAAAGTTTATATTTACATATTTCATTATTTGATTTGGTATCCAGCTGTAAATTGAAAATGTTCTCAAATGCCAATTAAAATAACATAAAGTAATTTGAAATATAACTTTATTAAAGTAACAAATTTGATTTAAAATCTTCATGATTTTTCTCCGAAGTGCTTAATATTAGCCTCTGTATATAAATTTAGATAAAGAAAAAAGATGGACCACCCTTTTCTTTTAAAAAAATGTAGCTTGTGCTTTGCATTGAGAATATTTCATTTAATTAATAGACCAGTGCTGAAATATTAATCTTGATATATATATTATAACAATTAGGGGGAACTATTACTCTAACTACCTTACAGGGTGCCACCAGATCATTTGAGCCTAGAAAATTTATAATGTGTGCTAAGATGCTTTATATTACATTGATGTAAACATCCATATATCCCTCCACTACCCTCATCTCATCTATGACACAAACAGTGCAAAATTGAACCCACTTAAAGTAACATAAACTTTAACGAATCTATGCAGACATCTACACCCAACTCCAATTCAGTGTAATTTAATAATTTAATTTATTCTTTAAAATTTTTTTATGTACTTAATTTACTTTAAAATCAAATAATGCACAAATAATGATATGTATTCACTTTTATATCAAAATTTAGGTTTACGATCAACAACTCCTGCCATATTACCAACAGATCTTACACTAAGCATTTATATTAAAAAAAATATATTATATTTTTATGAAGATTACATTTGACTTTTAGATAAGAGCCTTTTAACATTAGTAAATTCAGATTCAAAATTTATGAAAATGAAGTTCAGCTTTGATAATAAGAGAAAGTTGATAATTCATTATATTACTTAATATTTCATATTTAAAGAAAAATAAAGTTCAGAGATCTTAAATCAAAAAAAGTTTATAATTCATTCTATTGTTAATAATTTATATGTTGCTTTTTTCTCTGGGATAGTTCCTCATGATGAAGATCTCCTGAGTTTGTACAAGAGTTCTTGTGGACCATGATCTTTTATGAAAATGGTTCTGGTGGTTTGATCCTGGGATACATGAAGATGAAAAATTCCTTCAGCCTACCAGACTAAGCAAAGCTTGATCAAATGGATGACATCGTGGCAATGACAACAACTCTCCTACTTTGATCTACTTTTAGGTTTCTTTTTTAACAACAACAAACAAAAAATTCCCTTCTTTTTTTTTAATTTTTCTTTTTATGGTCCTGAAGCATCTTATCTTGGAATCCTTGGATCCATCTGTCATATTTCATAAATGTATTTCATTGGTTCCTTGGTAATTTTTCCTCTGTGGTCTATGTATATATATATATATATATATTGGGTAAGAAAAGCAAGTCTTTTGTTTCTTTCTTTTGACTCTTATCTATTTTGTAATCTTTTTAATGATCATTTTGCCCTAATGACCTGTTTGTAATTTTATTTTTTGTTAAGAATAAAATCACTCTCATCATTATTTTTAAGACTAAAAGTTTTTTATTGTGATTTTATTTTAAAATTGGAATCTTTGCTTAGATTTTGTAAATTGTTTTAGCTTATTTTATTTTCAATATTTAAACGAAACTTATTAATAAATTAATAACTCATTATTTGTGCATTTTGAATGTGTGTGCATTTAACTCATTATTAGATATCTACAAAAAAATTAAATGTAATATATATATATCCTGTTACAATATATGTATATATATATATATTATATATTTAATGTGTTCACGATTGTATGATGTAAATAAATTATATTTTGAGTAAAACCATGTATTATTCTATATTATATGCTGATATTTCGATGAACTAGCATCCACCATTGTCAAGGTAAACTGTTGAAAGAAAATTTATCTGATCTCAATCTGTAATATGACTGAATGCCAGATGAAGCATGAGAATCAGCTTAAAATAGTGTAGTATTCAGAATATGAGGTTTATCAAAATGTATATTTCTCTTAATTTTACCACCCATTAATTTAAAGTCAATATTAGAAGACATTGATAAAATGGGAAGTTTCCATGTGGCTGGAATACATTGTGCTTCATTAGCTCTATTTAAAACAGTAGGTCTCTTGAATATTTCAATTGACTCTCTCATGGTCTCAAATCATACCTCTCCAAATTAGCAAGCATTTTTGCATTGTCAAAGTCAGGTTTGTGACCAATTTCTAAAAAATTGAAAATAAAAACTGATGAGTTACTTTTTTGATTAAAATCATTTTTATGTTCCTTAATTCTGACATTTATTCAGCTATTAGACTGACCTACATAGCTTCTTGACCACTGCAGACACGGAATTTCATAAAATCCTTAGTGTTCCAAAAATATTCTGTCTTAAGGTTTGTGTAAAAAAATCACCAATTTTTTTGTCAGTAGAAAATGTAGTCTTTATATTAAAACAAGATAGTCTTCTACTGATTTTATCAGTAACCCCTTTAATATAAGGTAAAATTACTCTATTGAAAGATAGAATTGCCAATTCTATCCTCTTTTTCGTTTTAGTATCAATGCTATGTAAAGCCGTACATATGATATTTTTATTATAATTATTAGAAAGTAGAATATTTTTTGTAAATTTTATTTCTTGAACAAGATGTTCTTTATCAGATAAATTATAAGCTCTAGTCAAAAGAGTTTTAGCTACAGAAAAAAATTGAGCAGGATGATGATGAGAATTAAAATTAAGATATCAGTTTGTAAGAGTGGATTTTCTGTAAATTGATATTGATAATGTTTCACCACATTTTCTTGTAATATTTGATTATTTGTTAGTCTGCATTACAGTGACATGTTTATTTCATGTTTAAAGAGGTTTATTTAAACTTCATTGTATCAATATTTCATACTCTGTACTCATGTTTGTTCAAGTATCTGTGTATATTCACTGGACCATTATTAAGAATGGATTTTCATTCTTGCTATTAAAAGGTGTGAAGGTTGCCTTGACGGCAATGAGAAATATTGATTACTATCCTTACTGTGAATGTTTATGTGGTTACTGGTGGTTTCTAACGATATATATATATATATATATATATATATATATATATATATATATATATATATATATATATATATATATATATATATATATATATATATATATATATATATATTGTAACCATATATTTTAGTATAAAATATAATAATTGATGTAACTGGTATAAAAATTTCTCTGTCTTCTTTTGGTGATTTGATTGGCTTGATTTGCACTTTGAACAGATTACTCTCTTATATTCAAAATAATTTATTAGAGAGAATGGGTAATATTTTGCCTTACTTGTTGTCTATATTATTTTAATAAATTTAAATTGTTTCTTTCCATATACTAATTCATATCAAAATGTTTAACTTTTTAAAAATTTTGACAACACATTAAATTTGGTAAAATATTATTAAAAATAATAATAATATTTTATTTGTTTAAAATGGTCTTAAAAATTATTTCCATTGAATTAAAAAAAACCATTTGTTCAACTAAATTTAATTATTAAAAATAAATACAGTAATTACGTATGCGTTTCAAAAAAAAAAAAGAAAGGGAGGAAGAGCACATTTACACGACGCTCTTCCGATAGTGTTGCTTTTGGAGGGAGAAAGAAAAGAAAATGGTAAAAGGCAAATGGTGTAAATATGATAAGCTTATTTTAAAATAGTTAACAAGTAAACGGATTACCACAAAGTTTTCTATAAACGTAAAAATAACATAGTGGTATTTAATAATAAGATGAATTGCTAAATTCAAAAGTCTGTTCAAGTCGGCTAGCCAGGTGGATCAAATCGCTAATAATAATTTTCCAATATTACATTTGAAATATGTCGGAGCTTTCCAGTTTAAAAGCAGAATTAATTGTAAGATTTTGGTATGTTTTAAAATATTTATTATTCTACAATTTGGAAAAATTAAATAAGTATTTTAATTACAGAAGTTTTATAAATATGAAAATTTGCTTTTTAAAAAGAAGAAGTTTAAATTAAAGTAAAATGTTAAAGTTATTAACATAGTTTAATATTTCCGTTTATAATTTTAATAAAAAAAATATAGTATTGATTGATATTTAACTATGCAATGCCAGTAATATATTTGCTAGTTAATTTGTTTACCATTTGGATAATAAAAACAGTCTTCAAATAATTAATCAAAGCTATTTTCTAATTTTATCAGTCAGTTTGGAATGATTAAATTAATTGCTATAATTAGTATTCCTAGATTTAAGCGTGGATAAATAAATATTAGCATGGATGTGATAAACTTGGAACAGTTTTAATAGAGAAATGTAGAAATTAATAACTTATGAAAAAACATTTTCATTTAAACTCTGCGTGTCATGTTTTGGAATTGTTTCATGTTTATGGAGCCACGTAAAATCATTAATCTAATAGTGCTTATAATAACTAATACAAATGGATAAAATTACATGTATGGAATTCAACTATAATTGTAGCTATTACTTCGTATATTTATTGTTCGACACATCGTACATGGATTTCACGGATCATATTTGTAGTTATAAAATGCTATACAATTTAATTTGTGATACACACACCTGCTAGAATTCATGTATTGAACTATAAAATGCTATACATTTAATTTATATCACACACACACCTGTTAGATTTTATGTATTTGATGAATAATGCATTACTTTAATTTTATCGTTATATGAACTTGCATGTGAAGTTCATAAGTTATATTTTATTAAGCTTAAATTAATAGGGGTTGAATAAAATACTTATTCAAGGAGAATAGCACTTGCGAAAAAGCTTGAAAAGTACTAAATGAACTTATGAGATGTATCAATTTTTCATGAGGTATTTTGTGAGTCTTTCCAGATTTCTATTCCTATACTAATATTACTTATATTATATTACATATGTTTTATTTTAAGCAAGATAAGTTAGTACATTAGTTGTCCTGATTAGTGTAACATTTTATTATGCAGGAACCCACATTTGCTAAAATGTTAGTGTTTTCTGAATGGTCAGAATAACTGAGGAGGATGATTTTGCACTTTAATGTGAAGTAAATAGTAATGTTGTTTTATAATGTTAAAAGGCATTAATCTGTGCCGGTGGTTAATCCATGCAGATTACTTAATTGTCATTTTTTTGTATTTTACACTCATTCCTGCGCTGGTGGTTAATCCGTGGAATGTGTAATTATACTTATTACTTTATGATGGTGTATAAACCCACAAAGCGTTTAGTGTTATTTAATTCCTATGTGTAGATGAATGCATCCACAGGAATATGGTTTTACTTCATAGATATAAGTTGGGCAAAGTATTTTAGTTATTCTGCTAAATCATCTTCTTCCATTTGTAAGTATAATTTATAAGTTAGATTATTAAATTGTAGCAGGACATTCTATTCAAGTTACCTCATAATAATTAACTGTTGGTTGATTATTATTTACCTGAATGTAAGTTTAAATTTTCACTTTATTTAATGATTGCATTATAGCTAAATCCTACAGATATAATATTATTTATTATATTATTATAAGTTTACAGTATAGATTTGTTGAATCTGGAAATGAGATTAGATGTTTCATGAGTTGATGTTGAATTTAGTATAATTTCCTCAATACATTCATTATATCAAATTGAAATATAAGGTATGATTAGATTTTTAAAAACCAGTACCTATGATATGTTATTGAAGAAAGTCGATGGAATTATAATTTATTTATTTTATTTTTTTATTTATGTCTTTAATTATAACATTAGAATTAATTACTTATTATTCATAAATTTGTAAATAAATGTTGGTTTATAATTAAACTTACTGTGCCGTTGCTATTTGTCATTCGTAAAATCAGAAATCATAAACCTTGGATAGAGCATACATTGAAGTACATACTATCGTCAACATGATATAAGAGTTTAGTGATATTTTGAGAAAACATTTGGATGCTTTTCGTCTTTGGTAGTTTATGATGTGTAAGGTACAATAAAATCCCATTTACCTTTTCCATCATTTTAGCTTTGCGTAGTTGATTCTAGTATACAATATAAAGTGATTATTAAACCTGTAAACAGATTTACCAGATAATGACATGATTGAATATATTTACTTAACGTTTTTAAATTGTCATTTGTCAGTATAATAAGAGTCTCAGTGATATAGTAAACTATAAAAAAAGAACCCAAGTATTTATGTTTATTTATTGCAAAGCTTTACCTGGACTAGCATTTGTATTAAAAATCATATAGATGGTTTAAAATTTCATAATCTTATGTAGTTCCACAAATTATGCCATCTTGTACATGGTCGGCCATCGGGTCTCGTACAATGAAAATCGCAAATTAAGGTTTGAAAGATAATAACATTACATACTTATAATTTGTTTAATGTATTTTATGATACTACTATGATAGGTCTTAGCGGTACACCTGGCTCCGATCAAATTAAATCATAAAAAGTTTATGTTATATCATTAGTTTGGTCTCTGGTAAGTTGCTCCAGATGTTGGTTGTGGTCTTTGGTGCATAATATAGATAGCATGATATGCTTTTGGTTACAGCTCTTAATAGCTGACAATGTGCAGTGGGAATTGATCGGTGATCGAGGTTACAATTCTTAGCGCACTTATGTTTTTGGTGATGTTATGTAGTTGGGACAACAATCGATGCGGTTACAATATATAT
>JAQFVV010002416.1:0-26515 GCA_028023455.1 Epiperipatus broadwayi | reverse complement strand
GATCATTAAGCTTCAAATTGAAAATCCATGTGAGATTTTGTTCTAATGGCTGAGAAATATTTTAGGGCTAATGAGGCAAAATTTAGTATTAGAATCTCTTTTGCTAGTTACAGTGGGTATTTTTGAGCAGTTTGGTGTAGGACATTCACCTTTTTCAAATGAGTAATTAAATAGACAGTCAAATAGCATTTTCTTTTGGATTTCTATAATTAAAAAAAAAAACTGTTTTTTGTGTATAAGATAGTGATAAATAAAATTTAAATTATTACATATTTCAAAGTGAAAAAAAATTAAAATTGAGAATAAATGTTATATATATATATATATATATATATATATATATATATATATATATATATATATATATATATATATATATATATATATATATATATATATATATATATATATATATATATATATATATATATATATATATCTAGATTAATTATAATGTTTAGAAAATCTAGGGCAGTTTTTTTTTTTTAAAAAAAGAACTGAGATTCAGGTGATGATGATGATGTTGGAGTTAATGAAAGAGAAAATAGAGAAATAAAACAAATTCAGCAGGCAATAAAAGAAAATAAAAAATTGAACAAAGTGCAGGGAGTTCAGAGAAATAAAAGGAATGACGTAAGAAATAAGGGAAAGAGTTGAAAAATCAGGAGACATGAAAATGTCTGTCTCAAGAAAGTCAGGAAGTAGATAAAGAAATTAGTGATAAAAATATAAGAGATGAATTAAAACAAAATAGTGTTAGAACAGATAAGGTGGATATAAAGATGAAAATGGAGAGAGTTTGAATACAGATATATAATGTTGTTTGAAAATTAGAGAAAGCATATCAAAATATAGAAGAAAATTATAAGTTAAAAACAGATAATAATGTAAAGATAGTTTCACAAGAAACTAAAACTAAATTGACTAAAGTAACTGTTCATTTTGAATATTAATTAGAAAAACAAAATAGTTTGAAAAAGATTATGGAATACGATTTTAAAACAGAAAATGCAGCTACTTACAGAACAATCTTATTTAAAACATTCAAAATGACCATAAAAGATGGAATCTTTCCATTTATGTTATCATGTGATGAATAAAAAAATGAGAAACTTCAAAAAATATGAAGTTTTCCAGAGAAAAGAGTCTTCAGATATATGTGGTAGAAATGACTGGTGATGCTGCTACTTGTTTAAAGAGAAATACTCATAATCTTTTAATGAGGGAAATATCTAAAGCTATTAACTCTTGGAAAATGTAAGATTCTGGAGAAGATAGCAACAAAATTATTAAAGTACAAAAATAAGGATGGATTCTGAAAAGAAGATTAAAAAAATCATTATTACTTTACAGTGGGGACTTTAAAAAAAATATTTACATGATTATGAGAACAGAGATAAAGTTAAGTAAAGAAAATAGAAATGTTTTTTTTAGAAATATACATAGGGATAGCTCAGTAGATTGAATGCAGGACAAATTTTTGCTGTTTCACATATATGTCTTAAAAAGTTTTTAAAGGAAAAAAAGCAAAGAATAAAAAAGTTTTTTTTTTTTTTTTTTTCATGGCATGATTGGGCAGTTGAACCAGATGCTTTACCTGCTTCAAGACCACCATCGTGAAATTAAAACTAACATTTATATTTATAAAGATTTTAAAGAAAACTATGTTAAAAAATTCTATATTATTTTTTTTTGTATGTATTAATAGAACACATATTAATGCACGTTTAATTTAAATAATCTTTTGACTCTGTCTTTTTTTTTTCATTATAATAATTAAAAACAAGCAAACTTTTTTGTATTTGTTGAATTTAATCCTTTTTTAAAAGCTGAAATTTGCTCATTTATTTTTTTAATGATTTTTGAATCTTTTACCTGCCCTAGTCAGATGTTGTTGACTTTTAGTGAGATTAAATAGGAAATTAGTTTTACTCTGATCAATAACATTTAATTAATGAATTCAGGCAGAAATAAAAATTCACATAAATAACCCCAGGTGTTATTATTGAAAGTTATTATTCAGATTCTGTTTTTATTACATTTCTTATTCAGATATTCTAATTTTATCTTTTATACTATTTAACAAATACAGATTCTATGAAAGTTGGATTTTTTGATCTGGTTACTAAATGTATTTACTAGTTGCTATACTAAGTAACCATCTGATTTATATATAAAAATACTGTATAAATTTTACAATATGCATTTATTAAATCAACCAAAGATGATCATCAGGAGATATAGTTGTATCTTCTAGTACACATTTTTATTGTCAAAATGGTCTTAAGTCTTAATTTACATCAGATGCTACAATCAGATTACTGAAGACCAAAAACCATTGTTATATACTCAAGTTGAAAGAACACTGAAAACTCTACTAGAATAACTCTATGGACAATATAAAACCTGAAAGGAAATTAACTGAACCTTCGTACACACATTGAAACCAGTGCATAAATCTTTTGTTTAAATCTATGTTAAATTCTCAGCTTAATATAAAAACAAACCTGTCTATAATAAGTTATATATACGGTTTAAAATATCATAATTATTTTATTATGTGTTTTATTTATTGTATGGAGTCTTACTTTTAAGATTTCATTTTTGTTAAAAAACATATTTGTCATATCATATCATTTACAACTTTAACAACCTTTATTATTATTTATTATATTTCAAAACTAACAGTTTCACTTGTTCTGCAGTCATCAATAGATTTAAATATTCAAATATATAATTATATAAATAATTTACTTATACACATATTCTTATACATAATTAAATACACAAAATAAACAAAAAATAAATATACATTTTAACATGTACATCAACAATAATCATTTGTCATCTTATTACTTCACTCTTAAATAATTCTATCAATATTTGCTTTCTATCACTTTACTTTTAAAAATATTATTTATTATAATTATAAAGCTTTAACATTTATTCTCTTATTTAATACATATTATTGTCATTTGACTTATATTATAAATCAATTATAAACCTTTTCTTATTTTATTAAATATGTTATAATTATATTCTTTTCCCATTATAATTATTTTTTCCCTTTACAAAAATTGTCTACCTCGTCTTTACAACTCATTTAAAAACCCAACTGACAAAATTTTCAAAAATTTTATGTATTTGTTTAACCCCTTCCTCTCTTTGTCATTTTCTACAACTTTATTCTTTTAGTCTTTTTCAAGTTCAAACTATTATTACTAATTGCTTATAAAATTATTGTGTTTATCCCAAAATCCCTAATGAGATTTGTTTTGTATTATTAAGCTTGTCTTCTTTTTTTAATTTCCATATTCCTTCTATTATATAATTAATCATTTTATACTATTTTTCTCAAACCTATAACCTGTTCCTGATGAAATAAATAAATAGATTATCTCTTCCCATATTTATGCTGAATTAATCTTGTATAAATATAATTATTTATTTTTCCTACGTTAATTAGTTTTTATATTTTTACTTTTACATGATTTGCATTCAATTTTATATACTCCATTTAGGCATTTTTATTTTTTCCACACACTTATTTGATATATTAAGTATATTCTTCCTTGTTTTATTAGATATCTTAAATGTTATTACATTATTGAACCTTTTGTTAATTCAAATAATTATTTATTCACAATTTTTGCTAATATTGTTATTATAAGTTTTAATACCTATATATTTATTATTATCTATTTTAATTTTCCTACATACTATCCCATTATATTTATTAAATTTCTCTTCCCATTTTTCTATACTTTCTTCTATAACTTTTTCTGGATACTCATTATCTCTAAACTATTTAATTACCAATTATTCCTCATTTTTATAATCTTCCTCATTTTTTCAATAATTCCAATCTCTATAAGTTCTCTGTAAATTATATTACTTATTTTATATTTAACATCAATATTTGAATTTTAATTACTTATATTGCAATCTACATTACTTTTTTATATACAGATGTCTATAGTCTGCATTCACCCTCTTTTATACGATTTCTTTAACAATATATCTAAATATGATAACTTATCTTTTTTTTATTGTAAGTTTTATATTTTGTCTAAACTATTAATCTCTTCTAGATACATATCTATTTGCCCCTTTTGGTTCTTGTTAAAATTAATAAATAATCATACACATAGCTTTTTAAGAAAATTGGACCATTACAATTAATAAGCATTGCCTTCCATATTCTTCAATATATATATATATATATATATATATATATATATATATATATATATATATATATATATATATATATATATATATATATATATATATATATATATATATATATATATATATATAGTTATGAGGCACATACTCCATTACATTATTTTTTTTATTAAACATGAAAAATAAAAGTTTGCATATAAAAACTTTTTTTTTAAGAATTAAAAATTGAAAATTAAAAATCATCTAAACTCTAATATATAAAATCGCACAGATGAAAAATTATTAAACCAAAACTTTATTAAGAAGAAAAAAAGTATTTTAAAAACTAAATTTTCAGTACATATTTACAGATAAAAATATATCTAAGTTTGTACAATAAAATAATTAATGTTATTGTAAAATGAAAATGATTATTTTAATTAGTCCAAGTGAACCAGCCCTTGGGAATTTCAAAATACATAAGAAAAGATCAGGTAGGAGAGAGAAAAACAATAGAAACTAATAGCCAATAAAAGAAATAACTCAGGAATCTGATCTCAGGAAAAAATTCATCCACCATCATCGTGACCCAATGTCCACTGGATGTAAATGTTTACCATAAAAAGTGAATGAAAATTAATTTAATGAGAGATGTGTGATAGCAGTGGTGATATGTGTTAGTGTGAAGTTGAAGGAGAAGGGACAAAAAGTTGCCCTCTTCAATCCCTTCAGTTCTACTAAAAATGAAAGAGATATGACCAATTGTTTTCTACATTGAGGACCAGCTAAAGTAAAAGACCTTCAGATGACTCAATAAAATGGCCAACAGAATACCAATATCTTTAGGATGGCATAGAAAGGTTTATGTTCGGGAAATGGCAAGCAATGGATAAAGATGAACTTTTTAAAACCATAAGAACTTTATAAACATTTTCAAAACAATAACTCTAAGTATAACATTTTTCCAATATTTAAAATAATTGCAATAGAAATTCCAGTCTCACAAAATGTAATCAGTATTAATTATTTGATTGAATGTATTATTTGTTTGTTAAATCATTTCCATTTTTTTAAATATTTTTATTAATATTTATTGTATAAATTACCTAAATGCATTAAATTTAAATTGGGTATAAATGCTTGCATGGATTCGTTAATGGTTAATTATGTTTTTGTTTTTATATTTGATTAAAATATATAGACATTCAGTAAATAATGATACCTTACAGTGAGTATCTAAAGAAATATCTATTCAGTTGTCTTTTAAAGTTATTGGTGTCAATGTGGCATCTTGGGATGAATGCCATTGGGTTTCTTGTAAATTTCCCTCTGTAATTCCATCAATGACTTTATATTTTGATCATTTACATTTAATTTGAAATGTTTTTAACCATGTAATCTATGTAGCCAATCTTTACTCAACATTAAAAAAAAAGACACTTTTATAAAATTCCTCTGTACAAAATTATATAAATGTTAAACTTAAGTTGGGTGTGAATGGCTATATAGATTTGTAAAGTTATATTAATTAACTAAGGTATGATTAATCTTAGGTTATTTGTTTCATAGTTAAATTGGGTCAATGGATTGGATATATTGGTGTAATTAGTAGATGTAATATGAGATTTACTACATGCAGGATCGCAACATATGCCTGCACACCCCTGTTTGCCTATGGATTGGGATAGTAAGATAAAATGCAGCCCCTTCCTATGGAGTTTTTTTATTGTTGTTTTTGTCAGACAGATATAGCATTCCTGTCTAGGCAAGAATCAATGTCTTCTATAACCATGTTGTTCAGATGAACATTTGTGACACTATGGTATTTGTGCTGTTGTATTCATGCTACATTGAATACATCAATATATCAGATAGATTAGCATTGGTTTGACTGCAAAATTTTGGTCTATGGTTAAATAAGAGATATAATATTTTCTTTTCAAATGCAATCTATGTAGTTTATTTATACTCGACACTCTTAAAAAATATATTAAATTCATATGTACGGATGGTTTAAAATTTTAAAATAATAATTTAAATTAAAAGTTAATATTAAAATCTAAAATAATAAATGTTATTCCAGAAATTTAAAATGATTATATATGTGCGTAAATAAATGTTTTGTGTGTTAATTACTGGCAGTGGTTTTTATTTTTTTTATATTTAAGATACAAATTAAACAAAGTTATATATTATTATCTCTGCATCTCCACTGAACTAGTGACTGGGGCTGATGATCTAAATAAATAAAAGTTGGATCTTTAACTGTGCGTATCTGCCTACTCTATAAATTTTCTAGACTCAAATGGCCTAATGGTGCTATGTAGTGCAGATAAGGTAAGACTGCTAATTTCCACTTCTTTAGGACCATTATAGTATATATATATATATATATATATATATATATATATATATATATATATATATATATATATATATATATATATATATATATATATATATATATATATATCATCAAACATTTTTTGTCAAAGCAAAATAAAGATTACTCTAAATTAAATCCATCTATAATTTTTAGATTCTCATCTCCATGTCACCTCTGCACACTTTCTCATTTTATCCATCCATCTCACATGTGATCTCTTTCTGGGATTTTTAAAATCTTTTGGAACCTAGTTTATTATTTCAATTGTCCATCTGATATCATTTCTTCTAGCAATATGTCCAGCCCAACTGTACTTTATTCTTTTAATTTTTTCAATGAGATCAGTAACAGCTGTTTGTTTTTTTACCCCTATAATGGATTTTCCATCTTTTCTTGTTATTTTCAAAATGTATCTTTCCATTCTTCTTTAAGTGGTCTAATGCCTCTGTATTGCACTTCTATTAAGTGTCCAAGTCTCAGATCCATAAGTAGGAACTGGTAAAATACATTTATTAAAAAAAACTATTTTTTCAAACACACATACATATTTTTTTATTATCAAGTTGTTTCTATCAAAAGCATTCCAACCAAGTTTATTCAATGATTAATTGTATGCATAATGTTTCCATCTGTATTAGTATACTGACCAAGGTATTTATAACTCTTAACTTCTTCTAGCTCCTCATAATCAATCTTTATTTTCATATTTTGAGAAAACCCATTAAGCATTACTTTAATCATTTTAACATTTGTTTTTAGCCCTAATTTCATTTGATAACTCCTGCAACATTTCCTGAAGCTCTAAAGCATTATTTGCAAAAACAACTACATCATCTGAAAAATGTAAATGACTTAAATAATCCCCATTTACTTTCACTCCTTTAGTTTTCCATTTTAATCCACAAAATACTTTGTGCAGCACTGCTGTAAAAAGTTTTGGAGAAATGGAGTCACTCTGTTTTACACTCTTTTCATTGTTGGCTTTCCCAGTATTATTATATAATCTAATCGTTGCTGTTGCATTTTTATAAAGATTCTGTAAAATATGAAAATATTCTGGATCTATACACTGATAATCCAATGCTCTTATCACTAAAGAAATGTTTATAGGATCAAATGTCTTTTTATTATATCTGTGAAAATTATTTTCACATATACCAATGTTTAAAGATGTTTTTTTTTTTTTTTATCAAATATGAATAATTATGTATATATTGTGTGAATATATGTATGTATATGGTCTACAGTGTTGGAAAAAATTAAAACATATTATTTAGTCATTGATCTTAATTTCATTATTAACAATTTGCAGTAAGATAGGCGAGAGTAAACAAAATAAAATGAATTATTTGTATTATCAAATTATTTTTTGTTTCAATTTTTTTTTTAATGTAAAAAAAAAAAAAAACACAACTAAATGACATTTTAATTATTGAATAGTAATATAGTCCAAAATCAACACATTTCGACGTTATCATAAAAAAATATGAAGATGATTGAAATCATAACAAGGTTGCACATGAACCAGATGTAAATACTTATTACAGTACATATTTACATACAGCTTGTCATTGATGAGTTTGCTCAATCCAACTCCATAAAGTATATAAAAGAAAAAAAAATTCTCTAAAAATGAGTTTATCTTTCAATGTCCAAACAAAAGTGAAAATCTCAATCATGTCTACATAAAGAGCTTTTTTTTCTGTTTATTTTGCAATGTTGCCTATGAATTTCTACAGAAGAAATTGTTTTTTTTTTTTTTCTGAACCACTTCCAATAACATGGCTAATTGTATTTAATTTATTCTATTTTCTACCATATTTTACCAATGGAAACAATAAATGTCATGTTTCTGTAAAATATATTGAAGACAATCCTTATAATACAGACAGGATCTAGTGGTTTCATAAATATTTCAATCTTTTAGAGACTTTGTGCTGTTCATTTGATTTACATATCCAATTGAACAAGGTGAAATATTACAATTGTGCCCACCATACTATCACATCCAAAAGTAAAAAAAAACCTACCAAATAGATTTTTTGATACTTGACATAGTATTTTTAAATCTTTACAGAGGATGCTTAAATGATCTTAATGCATTTATATTATATTGATAGGGTATCTAAATCATATTTCATACAAGAAATTTTGTAAAGCAACAGTTTTCTTTACAAATAACATAGAAGCTGTAGATATTTTCTGTGATGAAATATTGTACTATAAAATTATTTAAATTACTAGAAGGGTATTGTTTTGTGTGTTTTACCTCCACATTTAAGTTCATATTTTTATTTATAAAATTACCATAAAAATCACCATGGCATTTCAATATTTTCAAGTTATTAATAATCTAACTACAATTTTCTGAGGGTTTTTCTTTCTAATTGACTGATAAAATTCTTATTTTTAAATGTTATTTACTAAACTAAAATTTTTAAATGTTTCATATAGAACATCAAGCTCATTTTGTAATTCATTACTTGAAAAATTATCAGCATGTCTTAAATTCAGAATCCCAAAAAATAGTTGTGCTTCCTATTAATTGAGTCAAAAAAGTTTCAATCTCAAACCTATCTGCAACTTAATTCTGTTTTTATTAAGTTGGCATTTAATAATTTCAAATACAGATGCTACAAAAATTGAAAAGAATGTTGCAAGAAATATCCACCTTTCTTTGTCTCCAGTTTTTTCTTCAAATACCAACATTTTCTATCTATAGAAAAAACATTTTTACTCATTTTCACCATGTAATAATTACATGATGCAAAAAATTTTGGTGGGTGATTTAATAAATCTGCTTGATTTATTGAATCATATGCAAAATGAATAAATACATGTGCCTGAAGATAGATAAGTGGTTAATAGTGGTTTTTGATTATGTAATACTGTGCCTGTCAAAATCGTGTATTCATTCAACAAGACCAATAATCCAAGCAAAAGTACCTTGAATCCAACCATGCACAATATACATATGTCAGGACAAGGATGAATCCTAACCTATTTGCCTAGATTACTGCCTCTCTGACTAATGGATAACGTTTGTGATGACACTAGCAGTGCTTGGTTTTTATTCCGTCCCAGCTGGAGGTCATGGTTCACATAGAGACTCAAAATAATAAAAGGGTTTATATGGAAAACCAATGATTTAATGGATTCTGACGATTGCAGAACGGTACAGATATGATTTGATCGATTAGTAATGGTTTGAACCGTAATAATGATAATTCTTTATGGCAACACTACAAAGAAGTGAATTGAAATCAAAGAAATATTTAAACAAATAGAGTAATGAACCTTAGAGATTGGGAGTGATGACAAACTAAGCTTATTTAAATAACAATATTAGAGGAATTTATTAAAGAATTTAGTACAAAATAAGTCGAGTCTTTGTTTATACAACTTGGTTATTTTATTATTTAATTTGTTTTGATGCAGCTTTGACAAACAATATAAAAGTTTATTAATTGGTCGGCCAAAACCAATTAGCAATAAAATATTATTAGCCCTGTTCAAGATAAATAAATCTCTTTATATATATTAAAAGATATGAAAGTGTACTTTTAAAACATTATTACATTTATAATCATTTGTATATAATGAGTGTGGGAAGCAAAATAATTCTTAAATAAATAATTGACAATTGTACAGTCAAATTTAATTAATTAATTATTTGTTTGTGAAGGACGTGCCATCATGGCAGAGAGCATTGCAGGATTGCTACATAAAGCTATAAAATGATGATGATGAGGAGGGCAGTATGCTATTGCAAATTACAACAAAAGAAATGAGGTTTGCTATGAACCTCTGGGTGGCTTTGCTAAAGAAGTTCCTGATATGTACAGGAGATAAGAGAAATGCTAGCCCTCCAGCTAAAGCACGTCTCCAAATAATCATGATAATATTTCGATGTGCATACACATCTTAATGCTCAAAAAGGTCCCCTGGTATAAACCATTTCTACTTTGGGGGAGAGTGAGAGATTGGACTGGTCAGATTCCGAAGGTCCTAAGAGGTTGGTAGCAAAGCAAGAATAGCAGTAATAAAGAAATGGTTGTAACTATAAATACACAATGCCCTCGACGTATATATAAAATAACGCATCACTAATAAAATTACTAAATGAATTCCTGATTAAAATAATCAGTTCCCTGACGTCATAGAGAGTCCCACAAATATTACTCATTAATGAATGAACAGTAAATTATATTACGGCAAGAATTAAAACTAAATATAAAATTGTTTTCCCACTCACACGGAAGATTACAAAATAGGATTTGTCTTTAGTTAACATAGACGGGCATTAAATATCAAACTAATAAATTGTAAATCATAATTTTAATATTTTCTGACAAATAAAATATGTATGAAATATATATATACTGATAAAATTCTATGATAATTTTACTCAATTGCTCCACTAAAATTATTTATTCTTTTAGAAATAATTACAGGGCTCTTTTAAATTGGAGATAATAATAAAATACTTTAGAATAATTTCAATCATTCAATAAATTTATATATGAGGTACAAAACTAAATGAGCTTTTTATTAATTAATTTACGGAAGGTAAGTCTTCTTGTAATGATTTTTAAATTAAAAGAAAAATAACAGGGGGGGGGATTTAAAGTTAATAGCTCATTGAATTTTGCAGTCAAATAATCTAAACAAACCGACAAATATTAATTTAATTTGCCGCATCAAAATAATGTAGTTTTATAAGAATTGATATTTTAACTTAAATAAATTTAAAAGATGCATTTTAAAACCAAGCCGTATAAACATTACACAAATATATAAAATATAAATTAATATAGATTTTGAAAACAAATAAAATCAATCAATGGCTTGCTGCAAATTGGATGTTACCTCAGAATCAATCAGTTAATAGAGGCAGTTAATATAGTCAGATCATTTCAGGCTTCCTCGACACAGACAGTCTCTGGCTAGATGTTCAAAGCACTGCAAAGGCATGGATAGGCTGGTGGAACAGACCTCTGAGAAGCAAACGACCGATCTTTTCACCCCGTCATTTCTTTAGGCACGATGTATATATGTATTCCTCATTTCTCTTCAGTAAACTCAGTAATCACTTTCTTCAATCAAATTTTCCACTATTTATATCTTCTCGTCTTATCTACAGGATTCAATCTATACTGACCACCAATTGTAAGTGCTCTAAACGCTTCTCTGTGGTATGTGCCAGCTTTGGAGGGAAATTAGAATCCTACATGCTCAAGGGTTGATTTGCTAATTAAAAAACAACAACAAGCATATTAAGTTTATCAGTCATTGTACTAACAAAATCTGTTTAATTAAGGTTTAGATTAACACAAATGTAGATTTTATTCAGAAAAAAATTAGGAATTTGATACAATGACTTTTAAATATATTGTTCATAAACTTAAATAGAAATTTACAAAATATAATTGAAATATTATATTGTTTAAATAATTGATTCTCAAGTGTACATTGATTAAAAGATAAATACAAAATGTTACCCACTAATTAATTGAAGAAAATGAACTTTAATAAAGAATTTGAAATATTTGTAACATTTTATAGATATCTAGGATTCAATTTAATTTAAGAAAATAAACGCAATATACATTTTTACAAATATAAATAAATAAACTATTATAAAAGGTTAGTTAATCATAAAATACAAATTAATCAAAAGGTTATAACAATTATAAATATACTACCACCTCATATGAGATGGGTGTCAGTTAATAATGATTGGGTTCAAACCCAGACTAGTGCTGATGACATTGGCACTAGGTGAAGCAGAAATATGTGTACTATATTTCCAGCTTCAATACACCATTGATTTTCATTAATATTTCAGTTATGGATGGAAGCAACCTATTTACCAAAATGCTTGAAAGTACTTTTGTTGTAATTTATACTAATAATGTATGTAAATATATAAATTTATTAAGTGCTAGCAGATATGTAATAATAACATGCAAGGCTAAAACCTTCAATAGAAACACCTTAAAATGCTTATGTGATAGCCAATCAGATGTAATAATGACTGCACATTGAACTCTTAATTCAAGAACACAAGCCAGAACACAATAAAAAGATTTTGCATTGTTTATTTATATATAATATTTAGTGAATTAAATGTGAAGACGTTTTAAGCTTTACCCTCTTAGTTTGGAATACTTGACTCTGACTTATATATATATATATATATATATATATATATATATATATATATATATATATATATATATATATATATATATATGGATTTCCATTCTTGCTATTAAAAGGTGTGAAGGTTGCCTTGACAGCAGTTAGAATCGAAATATTGGTTGCTATATTTCTGTGAATGTTTAGGTGGTTACTGGATGGAAACTAATTATATATATATATATATATATATATATATATATATATATATATATATATATATATATATATATATATATATATATATATATATTAAATATAAAAAGGTGATCTTTATCTTGTGTCATAATTTGTGTTCTTGAATTGAGAGTTCCACATGTAGTCATAATTACGTCTAATTGGCTGACATATAAACATTTTTAAGGTACTCCTGTTGAAGGTTTTAGCCTTGCACATTATTAATACAAGTACATATGATAATTATTAATATCTTCTGTGTTCCTTTTAATTTTAAAAACTTTAACAACAAAAGCCATATAAAAATCAAATGGCCCACCTTTATAGATTTACATCTCTATAAAAATTTCATTATATTAAAGCCAACATTTAAATTGTGTCCATTAAAACATTAAACCTTTCTTCTTTTATCATTATAGATAGTTGTTTTGACTTCACATTATACCAATGTAAATGAGTTGTTAAAATGGAAATATCATTAGAAGGTATTATTTAAAATCTTGTAATATTATTCAAAATATTATGAAAAGACTCCTTTCACCTATTAAAAGTATCATTGCTACCATATAAGAGAGGTGTGTTGTGGGTTTAATTACACTATAATCATAAAATTATTATTTTATGGTATAGTTTTAATTCCAAATAGGCATTTTAAACAAACAAATCAAATAAATATAATTTTAAAAAGGCTTTATTTTACATTAAATCATTGTGTGCACATTCTTTTAATATCCTCTTTATAAATGGACGTTCTACATTATTAGTTTTTTTTGTTTTTTTTGTACACATTATAATTTCACTAAAAATTTTATTGGTAAACAATAAATGTCATACTTTTTTTTCAGAAATTGGACATACTTTTAGAGCTTTTCATTATTTTCTAATCCTAGTGAAGTTTTCTCTTTAGTATGTTTATTCGCAAAACATGATGAAGTGTTAGTACAGTGAACAAATTATGTGACAATATTAGCCAAAAAAAATAATAACTATGCATATTTTTCATAGCTTCAATAACTAAGATCAATTAAATGAATTATTTTAGAAAAATTACAATTAGGTATTATAATAATAAATAATCATAATTGTTAAAAATATCTATAATTGAAAAAAAAAAACAAAAGAAGCTACTTTTCAATAAATTATGTAATGTTAGAAACCAATGAAAAAATAATATAATAGGTAGGGATCTTATTTAAGATAATAAAATATTTTAGACTTTTATTATTCTAAGAATTACTTATTAATTATTATAATATTTATATAATAAGTAGAAATTATTACAATAGATCACAAAAGTGAAGAAACAAAATTATTTACATTTATAACACAAGCCATTAATTCTAAAGAAAGTATCCTAAAACTGTGTGGTAAATATAAATGAATTGTATTTTTGTAAAATAAAGACAAACTTAGGAAGATATCAAGACAGACACAAATGTTCAATATAAAATAATGAAATTAAAGCATAGTATGAGGTTTAATTCAGCTAACGTTTTAATCTTAGAGTTTATAAATCATATTGCAATGTTTCTATTAAATGTCATTGTTTTGGGTGTGGGTGCATCTATTTTTTATAGTATTTTTAAAAAAAAACACAAACTGTTCATGATAATCACTCTGTGTGTTCTGAACTTTTCAATAATAACATATTATTTAAATTTACAGCATCAGTGCCATTATTTCCAATGATTTTTGGCTAAAATATACTATTGTACTAATTCATGCATTAATGTTTCCAAGAAGAAAAAATGATTAAGTTATTGCTGTAATAATACTATCCAGCAAAGTATAAAAGCTTTACTTCTCTATGTCTTTATGTTTTTAGATATGGGGCATAAGCAATAATAAAATGAAAACTAGTGTCATTATACAAAACATGGTTTAGCATTATAAGATTTTCATTGATACAAAGAGGAATGCCAACAATAGAAGAGTTTAAATTAAACTTTGCAGCAAGTACAACATCATATGTTTCTCTTTCTCTATATTTTTCATATCAAAGTCATTTATATCCATTCCCTTGTTCAATTTAGCTACCTTACTCTGTAAGATATGTTACACAATAAACAGCTATAATGATTTTAAATCTTAACAACTCCTTATCCATCAGTGCTAACTTTCATTCCATCTTGAAAAAAATATTATTAAGTAACATTTTCACATTCCTTATACTTATATTTAAAAAAAATACAGATTTATAATTCTAATCTTTAGTACTTACACTGCTTTTTATTTTACCCTTCTTGCTGATATTATTATTATTATTTCGATTGTTTTATTGAATAATCTACTAGGCACAACATCTAAGTACATTGTATGGTACAGGGAGTTTTTAGACCAAATATTTTAGTTTCTTTCCACTTTTTTGAAAATAAAAGAACCTCTTATTTAGGACTACTTCAATATATAATGTTTTCTGCATGAAATTTAATCTCTCAATTTCAGTGTAAAATGGAATCATTAATGATTGTGCTGACTGAGGCACAGATCACAATTAAGAACTGTCAATATACTAACTATGTTTTAATAGTGATTTTTTTTTTTAATTCTGAAACCTTTTTTAAAAAAGTGAAAAAGATATTTACCTTGGAAAATGTTTATCTGCAGCTATAAGGCTGAAAGTTTTCTTGTGCAAAACACAGCTTAATAGTATTGGTTAGAAAAGGGGATAACCAATAGCATGTAAGACACATGATAATTGGTACCTAAACTAACATATGTGTTTTAATCAAGTGAAGAATGATATTAAAAAGTCTGTGTAAATTGGAACAGAAGGCAAAGTAAACTTTTACCAGCATTTCAAATTAAAAATTAAAGCAGGTACTAGTAAATTATCAGAATTGCATTTAGGAAAGTCTATGATCTCATTAAACTCTTACAATACTTAATTTGATTTATATGCAAGAAGTTTATGAATATGCAGGATACACATTATCTATATAATTGTGACTAAAAACAAAAAGTGGAAACCTATGAAATTTGAAAAAAACTCCCATTGAATTTAAACAGATATGTTTGTACAATAGTAAAAAAAAAACACTGTAAATACTGAATAGTATTAAAGACAAGACTTTACAAATGAATATAACTTTCATTTCAAAAATATACATAAACAATAGAATTCACTCTTAAATTATCCATCGTAAGGATTTTTAAAAATATTATAAGCACATATTTGACATACATAGATGATTCAATGTGTATTGTGATTACTCAATAAATATATAATTTATGTGCACTAATTAAAAAAAAAAATCTTTTTGAAAAATTACTGATATCTGAAAGTGCATAGTGCATCCTAATGTAACCAACACAATTTATTCAATAAGGATAAATATTAAATGTCTTTTCACAGCCATAAAAATTAATCTTATATATCAAGATAATTTTAAAACAAACTAGAAATTTTTTATCTTAATTAAGATAAAAGTAATGTATAGGATGATGCTTTATTTTCATAAAATAGCTAAAACTGTTAGAAAATATTATGTGTATATTACCTTTGATATTTTACGTTGAACATTACTTTTTATAGATATTATTAAAAAAAACAACTATTATTTATTAGAATTAAAGTTTGGATATAGTATTTCTACTGATTTTTAATTCTATGAAATGTAATTCATATATATATATATATATATATATATATATATATATATATATATATATATATATATATATATATATATATATATATATATATATATATATATATATATATATATATATATATATATATATATCAGCATCAACCATTATAAATCCACTGCAGGATGAAGGTCTCTCCAAGTTTAATCCATCTTCTCTGATCTTTAGCTTCTCTTTTCCACAACACCCCTGCACATTTTCTTATTTCATCCATCCATCTCACATGTGGTCTCTTTCTGGGTCTTTTACAATCTCTTGGAATCCAGTTTAAAATTTCAATTGTCCATCTATTATCATTTCTTCTAGCAATATGTCCAGCCCAACTCCATTTCAATCTTTTAATTTTTTCAATAAGGTCAGTAACACCTGTTTGTTGTCTTACCCATACATTGTGTTTTCGATCTCTTCTTGTTACTCCCAACATACATCTCTCCATACTACTTTGAGTGGTCTGAAGTCTCTGTAGTGCTCTTTTATTAAGTGTCCAAATCTCACATCCATAAGTAAGAACTGGTAAAACACATTTGTTAAAAACCATTCTTTTCAAACACATAGGCATATTTCCTTTTAGTATCAAGTTATTTCTAGCAAAAGCACTCCAACCAAGTTTAATTCTATGATTAATTTCCTCCATTATGTTTCCATCTGTATTAATAATCTGACCTAGGTATTTGTAACTGTTAACTTCTTCTCATTCTTCATAATCAAACTTTATTTTTATATTTTGAGCAAATTGATTAATCATTACTATAGTCTTTTTAACATTTATCTTTAGTCCTACTTTTCTACTTTCATCTGCTAACTGCTGCAACATTTCCTGCAGCTCTGAAGAATTATTTACAAAAACAACTACATCATCTGCAAAATCTGAATGACATAAATACTCTCCATTTACTTTCATTCCTTTAGTTTCCCATTTTAATCCACAAAATACTTCTTGCAGCACTGCTGTAAAAAGTTTTGAAGATATGGAGTCACATTAGCCTTACACCTTTCTCAATGTTGATTTTTCCAGTATCATTATGTAATCTAATTGTTGCTGCTGCATTTTTATAAATATTCTTTAAAATATGACAATATCCTGGATCTATACCTTGATGATCCAGTGCTTTAATCACTGAAGAAATGTGTATAGAATTGAATGCCTTTTCATAATCTACAAATCCAAAACATAATGACACATCATATTCATTTGTCCTTTCTATGACTTCTCTCAATACCTGGATATGATCTATTGTACTAAAACCACTTTTAAATCCAGCTTGTTCTCTTGGTTGGTGGAAATCCAAAGTTCTCTGTAGATGAGTTGTAATTATCTTGGTAAAAATTTTATATAAAACTGATAAAAGGCTGATAGGTCTGTAATTTCTAATATCTTCTTTATCACCTTTTTTAAATATTAATATTATTACTGCATTCTTCCAATCTTCCGGTACATCTTTTTCATTTAGACATTTGGTATATAACTTTGCTAAAATTGTTTCTAGTTCTTCACCTTCTTCTTTTAATATATCAATTATAATTCCATCATTTCCTGGAGCCTTTCCTTTCTTCATACAATTAATTGCATGTCTCACTTCTTCATTTAAAATCCTGTGCAATACGGAAGGTGTAATATATATAGGAGATACTTGTTCTTTATTACTGTATAATTCTTGATAAAAATATTCTACCAATTTCATGATGTCATCTCTCTTTTTAGTAATAATTCCATCTTTTTTTCTTACTGCAGATATAAATTTCCTACCAATACCAAAATGTTGTTTAACATTCACGAGACTTTTATTTTCTTCTACAGCTTTCCTTGCTATTTCACAGTTATACTTTCTTATATCATTTTCAACTCTTTTCCTTATGATTTTACAAAATTCGAGTTATTCAATTCTTTTTAATACATCATTTTTGTATATCTTCATATTCCTTCTTTTGTTCATATATTCTCTAGTCTCAGTAGAAATTTTATTAGTCAATTGCTGCTTTTTTCTACCAGCTATCTTTGTTGCAGTTTTTAAAAGTGTATCGGTTATTTTCATATTAATTTCATTCAAATCTGAATCATGTTAAAAATCTACTAATACTTGAAACCAATTTGTAAGTTCTAATTTAAATTCATTAGAATGTTTCTCAAGATTACGAATATCAACTGTAAATATTGTTTTTCTCAATAATTTTTGTCTCTCTAGTTTTACATTAACATGTAACTTACACCTTACTAATCGATGATCACTTCATGTGTTAAATTTATTAAGAACATTACAATCTTGAAATATGTATTACCTATTAGTCAAAATATAATCCAATTCTGCTGTACCTTCATTTGGATGCTTCCATGTCCATTTCATTTTAACATTTTTCTCAAAAAATGAATTCATAATATAAAGTTTTTCTTTTTCTGCAAACTCCACAAGTCTATGTTCTCTCTCAATTATATTACCATAACAAGAATTACCTACAGCAATTTCATCTTTCATTTGTCTACCAATTCTAGCATTAAAGTCTCTCATAACAATTTTAAAATGTTGTTTACTCTGATCAAAAGCCTTTTGTACATACATATAAAAATCTTCTACAACTTCATCACTATGAGAATTTGTTGGGGCATAAACCTGAATCATCTTCATTTCTTATCTGCTATTTGAGTTGTATAACTAATCTTGCAACTCTGTCCGATACACCATCAATCTCCACAATATTGTTCTTCCACTTTTTATTTATGATGAATCCTACTCCACTTGTATTTCCAATATGTGTGCCTTTATAATTAAGTATTTGTCCACTTTTTAAATCAATTGTTTCTTCACTTTTTCTTCTAACTTCACAAAGTCCAATAATGTCCCATTTAATATAAGACAATTCTTCTTCTAATTCTTGCAATCTTCCTTCACTTGAAAGTGATCTGAAGTTGTAAGTACCTAAATAAAAAGTTGTCATCAAATGGGAGCCTGGGTCCACAATCAGGGTATTCTTAGCGCCCTTCACCTTCGGCAACCAACCGCTGCCTTGGTTGGTGACTTTACAGCCTCCTGGGAATAAGTGCCATGCTTTATTTTTGTCTGTCATAATTGTATATATGTATTGGAAAAATAATTATCATTTACACAAACATTCATTCTGCCTTATCAGGCACTGAGAAGAAAGACCATGGTGTTTCTTGATCTTAAACTCAGAGGTAAAAATCCAATAAACTCACCACACTGTTAAATGCATGTTGGTGAGCAGTCCATCCATGTTCGTATACTATATGAATAATCACATAGTAATAACAGCTGCAACGACAAGAACATATGGAGTGGAAATTAGGAATTTGCCCTGCTCGGTTACTTTAAGGCCACCAAGAGGAATCAAAGGGTCTCCTTTCAGTTAATAGCAAACTCCTTTCTGCAGCCATATATATATATATATATATATATATATATATATATTGTATATACATATATATATATATATATATATATATATATAATATACAAATCAATATATATATATCAAAATACAGTACAATTTATATAAATTATATTCTTTTAGAAGTACTTTCGACTATACACTTTGTAGTCTTTATCAACTAAATAACGTTGAATAATCAAAACGAGACAACCCTTAACAATACCCATAGTTCAATTCAGATTTCCCACAATTCTGTTATCTTAACATTTGATGACTGTCGATTCATTAACATTTGACGATTTCTTGAAATCAACAAAGCCTCTTTTATTTTACGTTTATTATGACAACGTTCAATTTGAATAATTTTCATATTTTTATAATCAAATTTAAATCCATATTGACAAGATTTATTATGATCAAATATAACAGATGATGACGGTTTATTTACATCTGTTCCATATTGATTCTCTTTTTGAATTCTATTATATAAAAGCATATGTTCTTTTATTCTCTTCTCAAATGTACACTTAGATTCACCAATGTATTGTAATATATATATATATATATATATATATATATATATATATATATATTGTAACGGAATAGCGTTACATAGGGTTTGAACCTAGGAACATTAAAGATATATATTAATGACGAAATAAATGACAGGTACAAAACATTTTAAAAAACGATCTTGTTTTAAGAATAAACGAGAAACAGCCGTTTCTAAAGCAGATCGCAGCTATACAAGAGTACCTGTCAGATTTATTGAACTAAAATTAAAAGAGTTTTTATTTTTTTTAAGGAATTAAATTTATTATAATCATTATTTGTAAGTTTGTTTTTTTTGTTACTTCGTTTTAAAAAAAAGAATGATCGAGAACAAATTAGAAATTTTTTATTAAATCATTTTTAAACAAAAAAGAAAGAAAAAAGATAAGTAAATTAATTAATCTGCAATAGGTTAAAAGATTCCAAGCGATCTAAGATATTTTGAATGGGGGGGCAATTAGTAGATTAAAATTTAGAGAATTTGAAACAATAAGCAGGATGTATGTTGGTAAAGTCTAGATAACAATCCAAATTTAGAAACAGAGGTGATAAAAAGTGTACACTGCTATTGTACTACTTAGACTTCTGGCTCCAGCTAAAACAATACTTAAAAAAAATGGTAAAACTAAATTAAATTCCAACGTGGTGCAAATGTCCCAGAAACCATTGAATAAAGAGGACCCTTAATTAGCAAATAAGAACTGATGACTCATGAGTGCATGACAGAGATTGGAGGAAAAATTCAAGGTGTCGTGGCGGGAAAGAAGAGAAGAAAAAGGCAAGACAGAACTGGAGAGAGATTATTAATTACAATTATTAATTATTGATTAAGAGTTGTGGAAGGCGAAATTAATTTGAATTTTAGCGGAGAGTATTATTAATTTTTTTGGCAGAGCTTCTGATTAAGTACTTGGACTTCTTAACCTAAACTTTGTGTGATACCGTAGACGAAATGCGTTGCTGAATCCAAAATTCGCGGCTTGGCCACCGAACCTTCGCACCTGGCACCACTGATCGATCCTAGAATGCTCTCAACCTCGGAGAAAATGAACTCAAGGACCACACACGCCCTGGAAGCCTCACCAAAAGCCGGCATGCTGAATTAAAGAAAACATCGCTCAGGATCCCATTACAGTCTTCTCGTTCCACAGGTAGTTATATTTTAACATTTGCTCACACATTCATGCACCAGCTAAATTAACTTTAAAGTGGAGAACGATTTACAAACATTAAGTGTAAAATGATAAAATTACTAATGACCAAATTGAATCACTAAAGAACTCAACCAGAATCATATGTACAATTAAGATTCAGCAAATATCTGTGCAAATTCATACCTAATTCCGTAATTATGTTATCTAGACTTACTAAATCATATATCTGCATGATAATTTTATTTACCCAGTTTTTTTCTAAATAAATCATTCATTTAATTAATACTTCTTTTATTGATCGCTTGGAATTTCAAAGTTATTTAAATAATGTTGAATGAGTGCGAGAGTGATCTATGTTGTATAAGTTGAACGGGTACATTTAATATTTTAGTTAAGATTTAAGTATATTTATAGCGTTTATATTTGTCATACAATTCTTATGTTAATGTTAAGTATTGGTTAATTTATTCTGGGGGATATAGGGCGGGCCCAACAGTGATAAAGGTGTTTCAATATTGTTTTAACGGTAATGTGCGATCTAGTTCGGAAATAGTGTTGCTGTGTTCGTTTCTTGCTGTCCGCTGGAGTGATGCTTGGGCATGTTCTGTGATATAGTTGAGTGAGCGTGTGCACGTGCGTGGCGAGCTTGTAAAGGTTCTCCTGGCGCCTATTACTCGGGTTCAATCTGAATCTACGTATGAAACAAATAAAAGCGTACGTGTATATGTGTTTGAAATTATTTTCACAAAACATTATGTAAACCCCGGACGAAATAACACAGCAGATTCGTAAAAGGGAATCGTCAACAGAAAAGCCAAAAGGAGAAATAGTGTCCGCAGATATATAGACGAGGGTCCGGGTTACATTTGGCGCGTCAACGTGCGGCGAAACTGTTGTTTCAAAGGGCAGAACCGACGTGAATATAACTGACGTTTCTAATAACGAAAGTCAATTTAAATAAAGAGACCCTGAGAAGGAAATACGTTTAGCGGCCCAAATAAGGCGGTCGGAGGACATTTTTTTTTTAAAAAAAAAAAAAAAGGAAGAGAGGGCGCTCGAAATTACAGAATGAATTATCGATGAAAGCGGGGGGGAAATTTTAGAATCACTAAAAGTCAAATTATTAAACATTGCTTGAGAGAGTGGGAAGGGGATTTAGTTCTTTTATAATTATTAAAATAATCAAACATCCGAATATATCTGATATTTGTAGAAAGCTGTGGGATAGCGGGATTCCGTGGAAGAAATATCAGATAGTAAAAGGAAGCAATTCATAAATTAATTTCTATACTAGTAAGTTAACCGCAAATAATTTTAATCGAAAAAATATATACATCGTTAAAAGACGCATTTTAATATTATTATATTCTTGCACAAAGGAACGAACTGTAACTGGGATCTTGTTAGGAGTTGTGTGTTACTTAAAAATAAAAGGGACGTTGAGCGTAAACAACACATATATATAAATAACCACCAAAGGAAAATAAAATAAAAGATAAGTAAAGTATAGCGTATCTACATATATAACGACGCGTGTAACAGTATATAGATATAACCGATAGCTACTGAATATAAATAAAGGGGAATAGTGGGACCTGGGATATCTGAGCGATAGAAACCAAACTTGAGGGCTTACAGTGGGAGTTTTAAGAGCAAGGACCATCTGAAAATAGGACAAGACAGTCAGTGGGACCAGCGGAGTAGTAGGTGACGAGCCGTGGATTAGTATAATCACATCACAAAACAAGTAAATAACGATGGAAGAAACCCAAGACGAAAGCATGTGGGAACAGACGGGGGAGAGTCCCATACAATTTAAGAAACAGAATACGGAGAGCGAAGGGGACCTCAAAATATTGATAAGGATGATGACTCAAATGATGGCCGAAATGAGGGCGGATAGAGAAGAGCGTAGGAGAGATAGGGAAGAGTGGAAAGAGGAAACAAGGCAATTGCTCCGGGGAAAGGAGGTGAAGTCAGAGGAGGGCAAAGGGGAAGATAGTAGTTTAACCAAAGTTGAGGGAGAGACAGATCAGAATGGGATGGAGATGGATAGAACGAAGTCAGACCTGAACGAGTTAAAGGAAAGGGTAGAGATCCTAACTGATGATATAGAGAGGGGAAGTAAGCACCAAGAGGGGGTGAAGGAAGCAATAAGGCAGACCGAAGAGGCGTGTCACGAAATAAGACAGCGCCAGGATGAAATCCGAGAGGAACTGGGAGAGTGGGGACAGAGAATCCAAAGGATGGAAGCAGGCCAGGGACATGGGGATCTGAGTAGTCGGATGGAAGAGATGGAGAAGAGATGGGGAAAGCAGAGGTCGCAGCAGGACACAAGTCGGGTATGGGCGGAGAGACAGATGAAGATAGAAATATTTAGGGCCGGAGAGAACGAAAACCCGATGGACCACCTCGAAAGCGTCAGGAATCTGTTTGGAGAACCAATGGCGAGAGAACCTGACCGGGTAAACATCGCAAGCACCTACCTACAGGGCCCGGCGAGAGATTGGTGGAGGACACTTGAATTCAAACCCCGGTCCTATGAGGAGTATAAGGAGGAGGTTTTGCGGTGTTTCTGGAGCACAGCCCGCCAAGAAGGGATTTATTTTAGGATCACCAGAGAGAGAAATACGGGGGAGGCCCGGTGGAGACGGCTACTCAGTTTTATTATAGGCAGGTGGCGAGCCTCCAACAATTGCCTGCATATCCCATGACAGAGATGCAGATCATTTCAATAATAAGGCACAATATGCCAACCACCCTCAGACACATGATGCTGGGAAGAGATCATAAAGGGATCCATGAGATGGGGGAAATGGTAGCAAAATTTGAACAAGAAGGGATAGGAGTGCAAATAGAGAGGGCTGGGAATGAACAACTCAGAAAACGAGTGCCACCGGACCGATACTAATTGAAAGGATGGAGGAAAGTAAATTGACGACCCTGGACATCACAAAGATAGACGTTGAAAAGGAACTCACCTGGGAAATAGATGCCACGAAATGGAAATGACCCGTGATATGAAATGATATTGGAAATGGAATTAATTAATAATGTAGTAAGAAAGAGGGGGGGATGACTAAAATAAAGCCTAGGGTGTAACATCTGAAACAAACAAGCCAACCGACCGCGAAGCAGCCTGTAGTGTGTAGAGCCTAAGAAAAAAAAAAGGGAAAAAAAAAAAAAACAAGGGGGGGGTAATGAGTGAATATTGCAAGAGGGGATAGAGTGCCGACCCTCCAGAGAATGTTGGTGAATTGGTTGGGGAGTACCTTGCAGGACCCGGAGAAGGCTGGCACAGGACGCTGGCCCAACTTAATGGCGGAAAATCGTGCAACCCATTTTGAGAGTTCTTATCGACTCACTTCCCACAACTTCGTTATTGCTGGGCGGATCAGACTTTCCAAAATCTTAGTTAGAGATTGAGCGTATTCTGCATAGGGGACTTCGGAAAGGTCCATCCCCATGCCTCCTGTCAGGGATGCATGGAACCCATTGGCCGTTGACGTCAATCGTGGTATACCCTAGATGTCCGTATAGGTATAAGCCTAATAGTTAAAGTCGAGTTCAAGTATTTTTCTGTTCACAATTGTTTAACGAGAAGTCTGACCGCAGAGCACCTGATTCAATTTTAAGGGGAAGGGGGAGTCGCAAACAAACAGCCTGGAGAGCCACCATACTGGGGGGCCCGAATCATACAAAAGGAGAAGAGGACGTGGGTCGAGTCACTGGACGATGTGCAAGGAAAGGGGACATTTAATGCGAGGGCACTGAAGAGGGCCGAATAACTTGGCTCCTTATCAGAGCTAAAATCCGCAATCCTCGGATTTTACTCTACACCAGGCGGGGAGATATGTAACGGAATAGCGTTACATAGGGTTTGAACCTAGGAATGTTAAAGATATATATTAATGACGAAATAAATGACAGGTACAAAACTTTTTAAAAAACGATCTTGTTTTAAGAATAAACGAGAAACAGCCGTTTCTAAAGCAGATCGCAGCTATACAAGAGTACCTGTCAGATTTATTGAACTAAAATTAAAAGAGTTTTTATTTTTTTTAAGGAATTAAATTTATTATAATCATTATTTGTAAGTTTGTTTTTTTGTTACTTCGTTTTAAAAAAAAGAATGATCGAGAACAAATTAGAAATTTTTTATTAAATCATTTTTAAACAAAAAAGAAAGAAAAAAGATAAGTAAATTAATTAATCTGCAATAGGTTAAAAGATTCCAAGCAATCTAAGATATTTTGAATGGGGGGGGGGCAATTAGTAGATTAAAATTTAGAGAATTTGAAACAATAAGCAGGATGTATGTTGGTAAAGTCTAGATAACAATCCAAATTTAGAAACAGAGGTGATAAAAAGTGTACACTGCTATTGTACTACTTAGACTTCTGGCTCCAGCTAAAACAATACTTAAAAAAAGATGGTAAAACTAAATTAAATTCCAACGTGGTGCAAATGTCCCAGAAACCATTGAATAAAGAGGACCCTTAATTAGCAAATAAGAACTGATGACTCATGAGTGCATGACAGAGATTGGAGGAAAAATTCAAGGTGTCGTGGCGGGAAAGAAGAGAAGAAAAAGGCAAGACAGAACTGGAGAGAGACATTATTAATTACAATTATTAATTATTGATTAAGAGTTGTGGAAGGCGAAATTAATTTGAATTTTAGCGGAGAGTATTATTAATTTTTTTGGCAGAGCTTCTGATTAAGTACTTGGACTTCTTAACCTAAACTTTGTGTGATACCGTAGACCTCAAATGCGTTGCTGAATCCAAAATTCGCGGCTTGGCCGCCGAACCTTCGCACCTGGCACCGCTGATCGATCCTA
>JAQFVV010002415.1:0-26545 GCA_028023455.1 Epiperipatus broadwayi | reverse complement strand
TGGTGAATATTTAATGACAGATAGGGGGATGGCTTGTCACAGAAATTGCCAGTGTATAGTTTAAATTGATCCCAGTTTGTCTTATTTGTCTACAGGACAGTGATTGATATTTGTTTTGGTGATTTTCTGGTTTATTTGCTCTTTGATACCCAGTCCATAGTATAATTAGTGTAGTATGTTTGACTCATGGTCATAGAAACGTATATTTTGGATCAGATTGGTTTAGTACCTGTAATGCAGCATATGTGTGTGCATATATGTTTCTGCCATCTTCTAACTTCATTTTGAAAATATGGAAATAGACTTAAGGTTATTAGAAATGATTAAGAAATTTTACAATAGAAATTTTTATCAATACCAATTGGAGGATGTAAAATATATTCACCAACAGTTTGATTATTATTATCTTTGTCAAGCTATAATTCTGAAATTTAATTGAAACATAGAATAAAAATAAAAATATGCAAATCAAAAAATATGTATATAAAAGGTGTAAAGACAACTTATTTAAAAAGTGGACATGTACTGTACTCCAAAGCGTAAAGATTGGAAGTACAAGTGGAGTAGGATTCGTTATAAATAAAAAGTGGAAGTATTGATGGTGTATCAGAAATAATGATAAGATTAGTTATCATCTTGTGGGTAATCTTGATTATAGTGATAGAAATGAGAGAGGACATAAACTTGTGGAGTTTGTAGAAAAAGAAAAACTATATTATGAATTCTTTTTGTGAGAAAAAAGCTAAATGGACATCGAAGCATCTAAGCGAAGACCTAACCAATTGGATTATATTTTGATTAACAGAAAATATATATTTCAAGATTATGATGTTCTTAATAAATTCAATTTTGGAAAGTATTAAAACCACCAAGCATCACATGATCACCATTTCTTGTGCTTTAACAGAACTCTTAAAGCAGGCAAAACTCTCCATGCAATTTAATTTATTCAGTGCAAAAACAATCCTGCTAATAGGATGAGTGGTGGCAAGAACCAAATATCAAGAAATGTATGGGTATTGAACTGGGATTTAGATCTATCATGATTATATAAGCTAATAATGAGCTTGGATTGAAATTATTATGTTTCAGTTACAGATTTATAGTTTTGTAAGTGTGAGTAGAGATAAAGGTGACTGCTGGATAATTGCGTAGGAACCTAAGATTTAGATGCAGTGCTCTCAGATCCTGGCTCCTCACTGATCCCGCTACAAGCTAGAAACTAATCTGGTGATGTTGGATGATGAAACGATAGATAGAATTTTATGCGACAACTAACGCATCCAGTGAGTGCTGGCTTGCACTATGTTGCATTACTCTATGGAGAGTTTAGCCTATTATTTACATTCTTGTTTATTTTATTGAGGCTTTAGGGATCAATGCTAAATCATATACTTTAGCTGTCATTTATATAAGATTTGGACTTACACTTCCGACAATTCAATTCTATGCAGCATTGAAATGAAACCAATTAATTTTAATATGACTGTCTTAAATTATGTTCTTATTATTTCAAGATATAAATTAAGAGACTTATTTATTTAAATTATTGAATCTGTGTCATGAAAGAGTAGATCTTATAATAATCTTTAATTTTATATATTTATAATTATACAGTATTATTTATTATTAGTTTATAATGTAAATACAAACACACATATATTGGAGATTATTTAAATCATCTGAATTTACACGGCAGAAGATGTGATGATTTTTTGCAAATATTATTTCCGAGCTTCGTGAAATGGTGCAAAATTTATCAGATGAAAGTAAGGAAATTAGAATTTAAAGATAAATGCTCAAATATTTGAAGTAATATTCGAGTAAGAACTTACTAAAGAGAAAAATAAAGATTGGTAATGATGAACTGAAAAACGATGGTGCAAATATTATCTTGATTAGATTATTATTACCAGTTAAGAATCTGCACTGGATGAAATTAAAATCATAAATTAACGCATGGAATGCTTTCGTTGAAATAACAATATTAGAAAAGAGGAAATATGCCTACATGTTGAAAGAATTTTTTTCAATAATTGTGTTTGGTAAAACACTATGCATCTGAAGATTTGGGCAGCTTAACAAGAAAACAATACAGAGATTTCAGATCATTTAACGACTATAGAAATATGTATTTTTAACTTAGTCCTGCAAGAGTCTTGCCGAGATATTTTAGCAATATCCGCACTACAGAGGGCACCATCTAGGCATTAGAACCTAGAAGAATTTATATGTTAGGCAGATATGTAAGTTAAGATTCAAAAAAATTTTATATATATTATTCCGACTGGATTTGCCCAATATCACTAGCTCATAGAGTAGCAAATTTTAAGCATTTTCCAAAGTTTTAATAGATTTAGATTCTCAAAATATATTATATTTGAAACAATAAAATAAAAGAAGCCACTATAATAATTAACTTACTACAAATAGATTTTATTATCTTAGCATTTAAAATTGAGGAATAAATTTTATTTTTAGATTTTTTAACATTAATTTTTAAAATTTAAATTACTATTTCAAATAGACACTTTGAATGGATATTTAAGTACTCTTTTTTACTTAACATGTCGACATAGATAGTCTACATAATTTTTCCACTAAAAACTTATCAAAACATTCATTCAATCTCAGACTAAAGTTATTAATTAACCTAATGTCAGCTTCCAGATATATGTTTGCATAACCAATGTGTCTCAAAGATGCTATCCTTAAAACTTCGCCGACAGGTCTTCATCAGCAGTGTCGATCTGTCTGAAAGAAATGATCATGTCAGAACAGGAAAGTGCATGTACCAGACTAAGGAATCATGTATATATTTTTGAATGTGCTATTAGCAGAGGAGGAAGCGGTCTTTCTATAGATCTCTCATCCTAATCATAAGAGCTTGAAAGGAGGTGTCGTGCCAGAAACCACATCTCTGTGACCATTTCAATGATATGACTTTGCTTACTCTTTAGGGTCATGCATTCAGTTGAGCAGATTACCTGTATGCTAAACACGTTTCACATTACACATTAATATAAACACCCATATATCCCTCCACAAGCATTGCCTAACTTCTACGAAACAAATGGCCTGAAGTAAAAATCCCCTTAAATTAAACATAGCAGAATTTAAGCATAGTTATTAATCTTTTATCCATGCAGCTATCTTTACATCCAATCCTTTAAAATTTAATACATTTTAGTTAAAACATAATACACACACACAAAAAAGGAAATGGAAATGATTGTTTTAAACACCTGCATAAAAAAATATTAACAATTGAATTTGCATTTTTAAGTCAGAAATAAGAGTTCTTATTTTCAGCTAGTAATTAATTGCAATTTTAGGAAAGTTCTTATTAGATAGACAGGGATCATACTTACGGATTTAGCTTGAATTAGAAGTCCATCTTCTTGATCACTTTGGGTGGATTTTAGTCCTTCTTTGAAAGAAACTGTGACTTGCCGTGCATTTGGTCAGGAACTGTCATCAATAGGCCCTCAGCTGGATTTGTCTGGAAAATTAAATCTGCGCCAGACTTCACATCGTGAAAATCTGCAATATAGCTTTAGTTATGAATTGACATATTCATAGTCGCTCTTAGAGTCCCAATTATAATAATAATTTGGCTTCTTATATTTTTTATAATTAATCTCTTATCCAATCTTTGGATTCAACCGTCAAGATGTCACTAATCCTTTCGTGTTTCAGTTATGGTCCGTGCTGTCATTTTCTGCTTGCATTGATCATTTAATTTCTCTTGTATTCTCTTACCATTTAAGTTACCCCAAGTGCCTCAAGGGTTGGTTTGCTTTAGAACAATCATTTAATAAAAAACAATCATTTCCATTTTCTAAGATTATGAAATCAACATTATTTCTATTTTTCAAAAATATTAAATCTTTATATCTTTACTTTTTACAAAAAATTACTTTAAAATATTTTTTATTTTTAAAAATAGTTTTTTAAAAGTTGATCCATCATGTGGTCTATATATACGTTAAACAGTTTTTAAATTTCAGTTTCAAGTTAAGTTTTTTTCTTTTTAATAAATCAATTTTTATTCATGATCTTTTATTTTAATTTTAAAATAATATGGATGGCATATTATATTCCGTTACAGTATATTATGATTAACAAGAAGGAATCAAAAACGAAATACATGGATGAGAGAAGAGATATTACTGACATTATTGAAAGAATTGAGAAACTGAAATTAAGCTGGATTGAACATATTGCTAGAAGAGATAATAATAGATGGATAGTTAAGACCATTTGTGGCGTTGAATGGATGAATTGGGGAAACGTGTTGGTAGTGTGATGTGGAGAAGACAGTCTAAAGATTGTATTAAAGCTTGGAGAGATCTTTATCTTGCAGTGAATTAATAATGGTTGAAAATGATGCACACAGCCATTTTAAACTTATGAATAAAGATATTTGAAAAGGTACAATAATCATCAATATGCATTATTTCTGGCTGAACTAACTCTCTTCTATCTGCCTAGGTCTTAACCTCTCACATATCTTTATCTTTCGTTCAATGTTTATTAATATCATATTTATACAATTTTCCCAAATTTCTTGAACATTCACATTTAACATCATCCTCTTTGGATAAATAGATTAAAGATTATTACTAGAGAATGTTATATGATTTTCAGTCTAAATATAAACTTTTGAAGTTAAACTAAAAATTACAGTATTTATATACAAATACATAATTAATTGCCCGGTTTCATCTGATCCTTCCGTGTCAGCTGCTGGAGGCGTGGATTTCTAGAAATATGCCATTTCTAAGCGGCAGACTCTAAGCCTTTTAAGCATTCTTTCTAAAAATAAATCACTAGAAAGATTGTTAACTCTGAGTTAAATCTTCTTTATACGCTAAAATGTAGACTGTTAACTTGGAGTTAAGTCTTCTTCCTACGATAAAATCTAGAAAGAATGTTAACTCTGGGCTTAGCGGGTTAATCTGTGTGGCTTAACTTTCACGTGCGAAAGGCAGAGGAGAAATGCCGTAGTTGTTTGTGTCATGCACTCATAAAGTAATGCTGTGTTATGTATTTGAGGTGGGTGTGTTAATTTGATCGTGTCAAAATTATTTAAATTTTCTTCGGTGCCTTTTTTTTAAAGACAAATTGATGTACTGTTACATTTTAACAGTATCGTGATTGTTCCTCATAAATTTGTATTCCTCCTAAATTGACCGATGGTGGGATAGCGTACATATTTTAAAGATCAGGTCTTTGAGTCACTGCTTTAACTAGAAATTTTCCAGAGACAAAAAGTATGTCAATTCAAAACAGAAAATATGAAAAGATGGGAATTGACCAGGCAAGGAAGCCACCAGTGCTGTAACATTTCTTCAGCAGAAAAATATCCTGCTGAAAGAAAAAAAGATGTTTAGGTGGTGAATGTATGAGACCTGAGGTCCATAAAGATCTTTGGACTTTCATTGTAAGTCTCATCCTTGCCGAAAGAAATGTGCACTTCGAAAAGGCAACTGGTTTGAGAGATTTCAAATGCCGTTCATCAAGTCTTTACCGTGAGCTGTGACTAGTTGACCGTGACTGCATGCTATTAATGATATTGAAATGTCTACCAGTAAATATTATTACCACCAAATTGAGTAAATAAAGTAACATAACATACACACACAAATAATTGTTGTTAACCAAAAAATGTAAATTATTATTTAAAAATACACAAAAACACTTCTCCACTTAATTGTTGTCAATCAAAGTAAACAAATTAAAGTAGCGAAAATTATCATTTAAAGATCCATAATATAAAAAAAACACCTATTGTTTCTTTAATTTTATCACTTAAATTTTTAAAAACAGTATTACTATTTTAAACACAACCTAAATTCTATTTAAACATACACCAAAAAGAATCAGTTCTTTGGCAATAATAGTGAAATTAAGAACTATTATTGTCCCATTGTCAAAAATATTATGTTTTTGGGAAACCAAAACAATAATTTATAAGCTAAAGAGTCAATCAAGTTGTCAATCAAATGAAATAAATAAAGTAACTTCAATTTTGATTAACCAAATGTACACAAAAAAAACTAACCCCTATCCCAAATAATTGTTGTCAGCAATCAAATGTAAAATAAAAGGAAGGCAAATTAGTATTTAATCATCATCCAAAAACACCCATCCTCCTCACTAATTATTGTCAGCAATCAAATGTGCACTACTACTAAAAGTAACGTAAACTATTATTCTTAAACGGTTACACCCCTTACCCAATAATTGTTAAGTCTTAACAATCGTACATACAAAAAACACCCCTCCCAATAATTAGTATCGGGAATCAAGTGCAAACTAATCAAAGTAAGACCAGTAACTTAAACGACTATTCTTCAATCTGATACTTACCCTCTTCACCCAACCATTGTCTGTTTACAACTCGCAAAAGTAAAAACACCCTCTCCAATAATTAGATGTCAATCATAATGTAAACCAATCAAAGTAAAATGATAAACTTATTACTTAAACGTAATCAAATTACTATTTGAAACTACGGAGAAAAACACACATTTTGTCAATAAAATTAAACAAACAACAACAATATTATTGTCCCATTGTCAAAAATATTTATTGATAGGAAACAAAAATCATAATTTATAAATTAAAGGGAACCCATATTGAGTCATCAATCAAATGTAAACTGATAAAAGTACGAGTTTAATTTTTTATTTAAACATACACTTACATGCAAAAAAAAAAAAAAAACACACTTTCCAATAAATTGATGTCGGTAATCAAATGTAAACCTTGATCGTAGTAATGAAATTTTATTATTTAATAATGACACAAAAGCACCCCTCCCACTAATTGTTGTTGGCAATCAAATGGAAACCTATCAAGTAAACACCAATTATTATTTAAAGATCCATCCAAAAAACACACGTTCTCTCTTAAATTTCGGCAAACCAATTTTACAAAAACAGTAATGCTATTTAAAAAAAAACAAAAAATTATTACTATTTGAACTCACACCAAAAAGACCTATTCTCTCTTAGAATTTTAAATCCAATTTTACAAAAAACAGTAATACTATTTTAAAAACCCAAATTACTATTTGAACACACAAAAAAAAGACCTTCTTGTCAATAAAATTAAAAAAAAAACAACTATTATTATACCATTGTCAAAATATTATTTGGGAAAAATAATTCAGAAACGAAAGAAAGTAAACTTTGTAAACAAACAAACAAAAAAAGTCAATATTAATAGAGAATCGCTGGCCCCGGGAACGTTATATTAATGTGTTTTTGATTAGAAATCGCACTTCTGCGACTGACATGAAGGATCAGAGTGACAACCAATTTAACTTTATACCCACTTTTTTTTTGTCCATCTTAGATGTACTTAAAACCTCCTCTTACTTTACATATACTTCATATATCATGAGTAAAGATATTTGAAAAGGTCGAGTCGGTTTTCAAGATGTTTTCAGTCATGGTAATTTTGTTAAATTGATAGGGAAAGAAAAAGAATGCAATAGTGCTGCGTGAATGATTTGATGATTGATAAAGTTGGACAGAGATAATTGGGAAAAGAAGTTCATGAGATTGCAATGATTTAAATTTTGTGAGGTAAAGTAGTTGAATGATGGACTTAAAATTTAAAGATTTCTGGTTTGAAGCTGACTACCACTTCTATTTTTATGGACATATTAAGGCAATGTATATTTAAACAACCACAAATGAGAGAAATTTAAGTTTATCATTGTGATTATAAATCTTCTGACAGATTAGTATTTAAGGTTGAACTATCTTTTGTGATCGTGATTAAATAATTATAAATAAGTAAAGCTGGATTGTTTTATCGATATATGGATGACATAGTTATTTATATATGGAATGAATAAACAAATCATGGTACATTTATAACGTATTAAATAGTAATAAACTGCTCGAAGCATTTTTTTAAATTATTTTAATATGAAATCTTTCTAATACATACAATATTAGAATAAATACATTATCTTACATAATGCACTATTTGACATTATACCCCATATCTTGTGAATTTTTACATTGATTCTTTGTCAATTTTGCTTAAATAATTTATTTTCTTTTTAATAAAAGTAATTTTTATTATTATTATTATTATTTTTTCATTAAAATCTTTATCTTTGCCAAGTTGAATATAAACTCTCTTACATTTTAGTTTATAGTCATTAAACACAGATGATCATGCATTATTATTTATTTTATGGCATTTATCTCTATTATAAAATTAATTAGTGCTATTTAAACTATTTTTTAAGGCCATGAGATTACCCAAAGTATGATAGTGCACAAAGGCAAATAATTATATATGTATTTATTCTTTGCTCTGCCTTGAGTATTGTTAATTGGTATATTTCTATCTGGTTGTATATTGTATGCAAGATTGTAAAACCAGAACAGATATCTTTTATCACTTTATTGTTGTATTTTATATTATACAATATTGAAATCCATTTGTCATTCTTATAAAATCAATTCTTTTTAAAATTTTCCATAATCTTTTTAATGCAATTATTGTCATATCTTATTGACAACATTTTGTGTGTGTAATAAGTAATTTTTTTTTTTATCATTTATATACTTATAATTGAAAACACATGTCTACAGTTTATTTATTATATTTATTTGTCATCAATTATTTACAAGGATATTGTACTTATATTTGCTTTGTAATTTTTAATTTATTTATAATATAAAATTATGTGTTGAACTCTTTAGAAGTGTAATTTTTAATTTTAAAATATTTTTATGCCTATTATTTAACATTTGTATGAGTGTTTGCTATGATACTGAGATATTATCACTATTGTAGTGAATCAGCCATGCCATACTGGTGCAACATTAAAGTATGTTAGAAACAAACTATTTTTGTATCTAAATATAATGCTTTGAAATCATTGGTATGCTACAAAAATATTACAGTTTATATGTGGTTAGCTTTCCCAGTGTTTTTATCTCTTGATTGTACTAACATTATTTATAGACACGTTTTTAGGTAGAAAATTTACTACATGCACACACATATGTGTGATATAAAATTATTTTTCTGTAAACCAAGCCTAAAGTTTCTGTGCATAAACTACATGCACAGAAACCTTGTTAATTAAGTTATATGTTCCTATCCTATCTTCCCCTCATTCTTATTGTCATCTAGTCAAGAATTATCAAATCCTTCTTCCTATATATTGGGCATTTAAGAGCTCTATTGCAGCTCATTATCAAATAAGATGTTAAGTGTTATATACAGGGTGGACCAAAAAATAGGAATACAATACCGTTCATGGAAGAGGGGTGTGTGTCAGGTTTTAGGAATGTTGCAACAACTATGGATGATCAGTACTACACACATATTTTCACTCACTCTCTGTAATTGCCAGTTCTTTAATTGTAAAGTATGAGAATACAAGGCTCACAAGTCTATCTTCAGAAGTTGCTTAAATTCTTGATTCACATATATATGTACATATCATGGAAATCAGTGAATGGATTTCTTTTTTTTAATAAATATGACATTAATGTTTATCTGTATATGTATTTTACATAACCTTTCCTTTACACTTTAATGAATATAATGTTTTTGATATCTATTTATATTACCATTTAATTTATTTATTTCTTTTACAGGGGAAACTACTGTAATGAAAGTATCTTTCTTTCTCAAATACGGGTTAGTGTGTACAAGTCTTCAAGCCCAAGTAATAGGCATCTTATGTCATGCTCTACAGGTAGAATGTAGAAACTTGATTTGATTTATAAAACTAAAAATTTGCTTTCCTTTTATATTACTAAAGTCTCAGAATTTTACACATGAGTTTAATCAAAAGTAGGAATTTATACCTAGATTTGCACAAAATATTTATTTATAATATAGTAATTATCATAATAGTAATAAACATTAAATAATGATAAACATTGTACCTTAATTAAGCACTTAGTTTATAATAGGAAGGTGAAACTCTAATCACCTCGTAGCAGTATTAACATTATTATCATTTTAACTGGTATATATAAAGAAAATAATATCTAAATAAAGTTATTTAATAACAAATGTCAGTTTAAGTATCACAAAGCTTTTGACAATATCTTGTTACATTACAGACTTATATATGAATGTAGGATATTATATGTATAGCAGCATCTATATTTTTGTTTTTGAATTACAATTTCTTTTTTAGTACAAATAGGTAAATCAATTTTAGGACAAAAACCTTTTCAACATCTCTATAAAATAACAGTTAAGAGAATAAATATTTGCCAGCCAATTAACTATTTATTGGCAAATGTTTTTATTAGTTTTTCTTCATTCTATTTTCTAACTACAAATAGTTAGATATTGATTTACCAATCAGAAATTAGATGGTTTTCTGTGAAATAGCTATCTGAAAAAAAATCATAAAGTATTTTGAAATTCTGTTAACTGGAAAATTTTCTAAGTTCCTTCTAGATTCAAACCCCAGAGTAAGGTATTGAGTATGTGGTTGTGAAAATCACTATATCAAAATTCTGTATTACATATATATCAAGTGATTAGAATTTATGCACTATAATCTATGTGTAAGCATATATATACAATAAAGTTGCAATAACTGCTTCAATTATACACTATCTAAAAAAATGTAATTAAGGGGGAGAAAATATAAGTAAACAGAAAATAAAACAATTAAAATTCCATAGAATTAATGAAATTTTATAGTAAAGCAACAACCATTTTCTTCTCAGAATACCATATGCGATGATATTTATTAATAGCATTTCTTCAGATTTCATTGAAAGGATATGTTTATTATTGTAAAAATAAATTCATAAAACTCTTGGGAGAAGGAGAAGAGAAAAGTGATATTTCATACATATAAATTATATAGTAGTATCTTGTTATTTTTTTTTTTTTTAATAAAGAACAGCTTTTGAATTACACTTGCATATTCTTTTCATCAATATGCATTTAATTTTAATGATGAGAATTACACGAATTATGTATAATAAAGCAGCTTCATATTTATATCTGATGATTTTTGTATACTGTACAGCATAAAATTATTAATTATTGTATTTAATATTTTTTAATATTGGATATTTTTGCATCAACTAAATGACGATTTCATCTAAAGAAGGAATGCCTTTTTAAAATTTTTTGTCATTTTACTGTAATTTTATTTATTTATTAATTTACACTATACATATATAAAAACACATCAATAGAATGTCAGTAATCTACCATCAAGATAACACTCAAATTAGATAATAAATTCATTTAATATTTTTACCTTGATAACAAGTTGCTGATATTTTATTAGTTTATTTAATTAAGCATTGATTGTAGTAATGTGATTTACATATAATAATTAGTTAAGTGTTGGCACTTGAGGTTTAATACATATTAAATAAGCACTATTCTGGAGGGAAATATATAATCTATTATATCAATTCCCAGCATTTTTAACGTGAATTCCATTAACTCTTAAGCTATCAACCCAGTGAAAAAAGTATTAGATTAATCACTCTCACTATGTATGTGTATTTTATGGACAATCTTCACTTCTTAGGATGAGGAGACAGTTTAGGAGTATATGAATTTATTTGATTGAATATATACATATAAATACTGCCAAAATATTCTACAAAATAATTTTACTTTTTTGTCCTATCATTTAAAAAAAAAAAAAGAGGAAGGAGATTAACTTGAATAATAATAATAAAAAAAAGTGAAAGGGTAATATATCTTTCTTTTTTTAATTTAATTTTCTGATTTTTTCATTTAAAAGAAAAAGAAGAGAGTAATAATTTCATTTTATCTATTAGCAGAAAAGTTTTTTTTTTTTAAAAAAAAAAAAAATTGTATTCATTTTATTATTTACAGGGATTCATTGCTTTAATTACTATCAGAAATATATTTCATATAAGATGTGCTTCTTTTTATTTACTAAATAATGTAAGCTTTGCAAAACTTTGTTCATATGTAATACTCAGAAAATACAATCACCCTAAAGAAGACATGCTTTAACATATCGTAACTGTAAAGGGTTTATATATTTCACATAAATCAGATTATAAAAATTATTAGAAACTTCCTGATGCTACTTTATTTTAAATATTACAGTATTGCTTTTTAATCAATCTCAGAACATTTTCGTTCAAATATGTTATCCAGAATTATTTGCAAGCAGACTCATAACAAATCATTTCTAATAAACTTGCAAATACAATTTTAAGCAGCACATGATCACATTTCCTATACTAGCACATTAATTGTTGATAAACAGAGCAAAACTCTCCATACAGTATTGCCACCTGTGCTAAACAGAGTAATCAATGGATGCCAGAAGGCTTGTGCATAAAATCCCTATCTAATGCCTACTCATCCAATATCCCCAGACTAGTTTCTGGCTTGTGGCCTTCGTCAGTGAGGAGCTTTGGATCTGAGAGCACTGCATCTAGATCTTAGGATCTAATGCAACCCTCTAGCAACCACCTTTTATCTCTACTTAACTACAAAACTATGAGAATGAAATTGAAAACACAAAAAATATTTTCAATCTAAGCTCAATAGCTTATATAGTCATATGGGTCTGAACTCAGTTCAGCACCCATACATTTTGGTGTCTTTGGCTCTTTTACAACCATAGCCTAATAGGATAGTGGTGGCTATGGTTGTAAAAGAGCCAAAGACACCAAAATGATGGGTGCTGAACTGAGTTCAGACCCATATGACTATATAAGCTATTGAGCTTAGATTGAAAATATTTTTGTGTTTTCAATTTCATTCTCATAGTTTTGTAGTTAAGTAGAGATAAAAGGTGGTTGCTAGAGGGTTGCATTAGATCCTAAGATCTAGATGCAGTGCTCTCAGATCCAAAGCTCCTCACTGACGAAGGCCACAAGCCAGAAACTAGTCTGGGGATATTGGATGAGTAGGCATTAGATAGGGATTTTATGCACAAGCCTTCTGGCATCCATTGATTACTCTGTTTAGCACAGGTGGCAATACTGTATGGAGAGTTTTGCTCTGTTTAAATACTATTTTACTTTCTTTTTTTTTTTATCAGATTAAATGAATATGCATTGATAAATGAAAAATAAAATTGTATTTGCAAATTTATTAAAAATGATTCATTATGAGTCTGCTTACAAATAATTCTGGATAACATATTTAAACAAGAATGTTTTGATATTGATTATATTCATATAGGTTGCATATTTAGGCAGTGGAAAAAAAATTGTATACATACTGTTGAAATGAGTAGTATTGTTTTATAAATATCTTTTTAATTTTGTTTATAAATATTTAATTAATTGTGTTATTAAAATAATTAATGAAATATGAATAATTAAACAATGCAGTGATTTTTCCCACTTATTACAATGAAAAATAATAAAATTTGAATAATTAATTAAGTATGTGTCTGAAAGTTTGGGTTGATCACTTTATTTGTAATTATATGTTAGATTATTTCCATAATTTTTCTTTAATTATTAGATATTTTTAGAAAAATTTAACTATTCAAATTCTGCTAGTGATAACACACCACTTGGTATATGACATAATATTTCAAGAGTTATTATTCTCCTTTCTTTTGTAAGTCAACTTATGGAATAATCCAAAATGTTTGGAACCACTCATTAGCCTTGCCCTTAAAAAGAAAAAATAGAACAATCAGAAGACAGTCACACAAAATTTCTATCGATTGTTGTCTGACAGAGTAACCCATTTGGTTAGAACATTATTTTAATTGTATTATTCATGAAACTAAAGATTACTGGTTTTATTCCCATTCTAGAACTGTATTAGTCAATCCAGGAATACTTAAAAAAGGTGAATAATATTGCTCGAAATTTGGAAATATATCATATGACTTTTATACATATTCATTATTGCAATTATTTATCATATATATATATATTAATGTTGAAATAAAGATTTTCATGGTCAAACCATACTCTGCTAAGTATAATATGATTCATCTTAGCATATTTTTAAACATAATATAGTAATGACATCTGTCTATCTCTGCTTATTGTGATTCATAAATGTACATTTTTAAAAAATATATGATTAAAAAGAATTATATAATTAAATCAATTGAAAATTACATTTAACAGATTTTTTTTTTAAAAAAAAAAAGAAGAAAGACTAATATTTAGGAAGTATCAAAAGTAATTTTTTTTTACAAAGTATTATATCTGCAAAAATTTAGAATAATTTCTGTCACAAATTCTTGATAATGACATGAAGATGTAATTGTATTAAGAGAGCTTTGGCTGCTGATTTTGTAATTGCTTTTTTAAAAATCCATATTTTGTAATAATAGTGTATTTGTAATTCAATTAAAGAAGCTTTTTAAATAATAAAAGAAAATAGGATATGGTTATTATTATTATATTAAACAAAATTCAATCTATCTTTTTTATATTTAATCAAATATTTCAGGCATACTGAAAAGACTTCATCAGTTTACATTTTGTATTTAAAATTTTCATTTATTTTTATGTTAGAAACATAAACTGATGATGATTGTTTAGTTGAAATGTTTAGATTAAATAAAGAAACATAAAAATTAATTGAATTTTATTTAATACAAATAATACCAAAAAATTTTCATGTGATTTTTTTCTGCTTTTTCTCAAACATTCTGGCATTGTGGATATAATAGCACTCACATTTTTAATAAATCACTCTGGAATAGAATGCAAATAATTATTCCTGAAAGTAGCATAATGAAAGTGTACGTTTACACGAAGAAATAATAATCCAGAAGTTTATGACATAAGCATTAAACAATCAAACATCTGTGCACTCATAAATGTTTATGACATAAGCATTAGGCAGTTGAATGATAGAGTATGCTTATGCCAAGAAATGATAATCCAGAAATTTATGACATAAATATTAGAAAATTAGACAGCTATATATATACTTGAAAGAATATATTTATCTTAAAAAAAATAATAAAACAATTGTTTATGGACAGTCAGTCAGCATGATATATGAATGAGTTTGCTTACATCGTGAAGTAATAAAGCAGACATTTTTGACATAAGTATTAGACAGTCAGAGTATGCTTATGCCAAGAAATAATAACTCAGAAGTTTATAACATAAGTATTAGACAATCAGATATTAATGTATACATGAAAGAGTATACTTACACCATGAAGTAATAAAGGACTCCTTTATGACATAAGTATTTGACAGTTAGTCAGCAATGTATGTATGAAAGAATATGCAATGTGGGCATCTTGCTAGAAAAGATAATAATAGATGGACTGGTGAAATCTTAAACTGGATTCCAAGAGATTGTAAAAGACATAGAAAGAGATCACATGTGAGATGGATGGATCAAATAAGGAAGTGTGCTTGGGTGATATGGAGAAGAGATGCTAGAGACCAGGGGAGATGTATTGAACTGGAGAGATATTCAACCTGCAGTGGATCGATAATGGTTAAAATGATGATGATGATGCTTTACCATGAAATAAAAAAAGCAGACATTTATGATAAATATCAGATAGTCAGAATATAGTTAAAAAGCTTTTGGAAGGTGAAATGAAGGATGATTAACAAAAAAATTATTGGATGAATTTGGAGCAAAAAGATCTTATCAGATGATTAATAACATGACTGCAAAGAGAGTATCTTTAAAAGACAATTATTCTGTCCTGGATTAAGGAGCCATGGGCATAGTAAAACCCTAATTCAAGAACTATAATACAAAAAAAAAATTATAATATTTTTATTAGGCTTTATAATTTTTTTTATTTAATGAAAAATGACATTAATTGCAAGTTTATTTAAATGATTCTAAATAGTCAAAATAAGAGTCATAGATCACATGACCCTATTCTCTTAAGCTTGTAAGTTATAAACAATGAGGATTGCCAATTCCTCAACAAGCTTTGTGATAAATGCTTAGCCAGAGCCAGCATTTAAAATATCTTTGTCAGGAACCATTGCAATAATATTTTTGTACTTAATTGTTCCATGAATGAATTTGTCTTATCATTGTCATATATTTAATAAGTTATATTTTATTTATGGGGGTTATTAAAATTATTAGAATTTCTTTTTTTATATATTGATATAAAATATAATTAATAATTCCATTTACTTAAACTTTATTCAGTACAACATATTGTGTCTACATAAATATTTGTCTTTTTTTTTTGGATAAATAATTTTTTTAAAAATTAATCAAGAAGTTATGATTTTGCTATGCAATATTTTAATTAAAGAATGCTTGAGTGAATAAATGTCTCAAATTACCCAATTTTTATAATTTTTTGTAGATTTAATTGTATGAGAGGAAACACTAGCAGATAATAGTGATGTAAATATTTTACCTCATTATTGTTATTGTATATTAAAATTTATAATCATTGTGATTTATTTTATTCTAATATTCAGGAGCACCAAGGGTTTGTTTTGCAGACATAAATTTTCCACTGAAACTTGTAGTCAAGCCAGTAGCACCTATAAAGAATGCCGTTTACAAAATCACTCTCGATACTAATCAACAGTCTGTTAATCTCAGCGATTTATTTTCAGGTAATTTTTTGTTTTAAAATAAAAGCAATAATTTATATATATTGTGAGTGTTCAAATTGATGATCCAGGTATATATATAAAAAAAAAAAAAAAAAAATAAGAAAAGAAAAGAAAAACATAGTAAACCATTCAGCATAATATAAATTTAACTAAATCGGATTGATATTATTTTATACTTTTCAGATATGAATGCAGACACCATAGTAACATTATTACATACAGTTTAATGTTTACATATATGTTGTGTACATTTTATTTATAGATTTTTTATAAAAATATTATTATTAAAGGGAAGTATATAGATAGGTGTAAATCATTGATGTATATCAATAATTTAAAAGGTTATTATATCAATTTTGTATTTTGGTTTATAAAATAATATTAAAAAAAAAAAAAAAAATTGTAATCGAATTTGGATTTAATCTTCACGTATCTTCTTATCTATAACCGTGTGTGGTCGCCAGGATAAGACAACGTCAGAAAGAGAACATATAAAAATGACGTTTCAGAAGATAACTGGACACACAAGCTTTATCATTTTGCAATAGTAAAGGACAGATTTATTTTCCGTGTCTTTAAAAAAAAAAAAAAAATGAATTTTTTTTTTAATATTTTGGATGTAAAACTATAAAACATGAAAAAATAAAGGAATTGTCTGCCCGTTCAATCATTCAGCGGGCAGTGGAAAGGGAGTCTCGGAAGGCGGCAACAATGTAAAAAAAAAAAAAAAATAAGAAGAAACCTATGAAGTAAAAATAAAAAAAAAAAATGGATTTGCATAAACATCGGAACATGAACCCAATGGATCACTTCACCTCATAATGGGAATAGTCAAAGTGCACTCACATCTTCAGGAGAGAAGAGAAAGGAGAAAAAAAGGAAAAAAAAAAAAAATTGAAAAGGAAACTTTTTAATGAAGTATTGCAGGGTTTACGATTACCATTTCTGACGGAGAAACTTTTCTATACACTATGATTGAGGTCGATCGATAGACCAGTAAACAGTGAACGAACTGATTTATAAAAATATGGTATGATTTTTTTTTATATAAAATGTACGTGTGTTATATATTTTTTTTATGTAGTAAAAATATGATGATTTTTTTTTATTGTCTAAAAGTAGTATAAGTTATTAGATGAAAATGATCGGAGAGGCTCAAAATATTCTTTATTTCATATTCATTTATCCGTAATTATTTTGATAAACAAATAGATTTTGATATTCTCCTATTTCACATTTTGGTATAGGTTATATGTATATTTTATTTTAGTAAAATATCTAGGGGCCTTTCCCGTCATTTATTCATTTATTTTTTTTGTTTGTGTCGTTATTGTTATTGCAACACGTATATAGAGAAACACATAGCACTATGATCATTTTATTTAATCAACCCATCTAAAATATAAAGTCATTTCGGATGTATTCTATCATGAATATTGTCAATTTTTTTTTTATAATCTAATAAATTGAGTTAATTTGAATATCAAGACTAGTTTAATTATTTTGTCTTATTTGGATTGCGTAAGACGGCGTAGCTATTTAAGTAGCGGAATTCAGGCTCAGCTTGGTAAGCAAATTGGAATATAAGATAAGGTATGTTTAGCTTACTAGTAAATTTATTTTGTTTCTATATAATTTTCATATTTATATTTGCATGTGAATATTATACATACATATTATCATTTATCTTAGTTAATAGTACAAAGTCAATCATTTCATGTTTGTCTGATTCCGTTATAAAGATCTAAATTATACTTTATCGTTTAGTTTGGAATAATTCGTCTTGGATATTTTCTTAGACTCTTATAACATGAAGAGAATAAATTTCATTGACCGATTCAATTGAATATTATTTCAATCTATATAAATATCAAATATAATCATATGTTTTAATTGTTATCGGTCAATTTTACTCAATTGTTTAAAATTTTCAAACAAGGTGTATTAAGGCTCACAGTTTAATAAACATCCAATAGAAGCTCTATATGTCTTTTATATAATGTGATTGGACATGATAAAGTTAGAAATGAGCTAATAGAGTGTTTATCTGTCTATTTAGCGTTTGCTAAAATAGATATATGCATATTTGGGTTCAGGCATTATTTTGTTTTGTTGTTTAAATAATGTCTGTTTGCAAACAAATGTTTTGTAAAGTGCTATTACAGGTACTTAGAAGCTTATCCATTAATTCATAAAAGCAGCATTTTTAAATAATAAAGTAGAGTTAAATTACTGTAATAAGTAACAGGCTAATAAAATATATATATATGTGTTGGAGTCTGTGTTAGTTATTAATGGGATTTGATTTTGACTAGATTGCCAATCAAGTAATTAGCCTAATCCTATATTATTGTTTAGGGCAATAGTAGTTGGTTTCACTGCTCTATACAATTTATATTGTAATTGTGACGGATTTGTTGATATCTGGAGCAGATGGTCGCATTATCTCTTCATTTTACATATAGCTTAGGTAAATGAAACTTTAAAAGAGATTATTTGTGCTTTGTGATGGTTTATTATATAATGGTGACCCGATTGAGCTAGACCAGATTAATTTATATTGGATTTTTAGATTTTTATCAGATCAGATTGATCATCCTAACCATCACCTTCATCCATCAATTCAGTCAGTTACAAATTGGCACCAACGTTTTGGGCCTTTCTTTCTTCAATTGAAAGGGAATACAGCATTCGACAATTCCGACGGTTACAATATGTATATATGTTAATTTGGCTGAGACAGATTCAGATAACTGACAATAAAGACACTGTAAGCAAGCAATAACTTTGATCTTTATCGGTGGTAGTTGGCCATTGCTTCCTATCTTAATTTATTGTAATGTCTCAATTCACAGACCAACATTTCATAACTTTAATGAGTTCTTTATTTTATTAAGATTCACTTATCAATTTGATAAAAGAAGACTGGTGCTTTGATATGGGCAATATGTAGAGATTTGATCGCTTTATATTTGATTTTATAATACTGTATTTGTAATTTTAAAGGAAATAAACTTCTTGTCATGTGCTGTTGACAGCAGTTTAAAATTCTTGATTGTTATGTATATTGGGATTGTCTATGTGTTGACTGTTTTCTAATAGTTGTTTATAAGTGTATATTAAAATCTCTGTGCATTCATTCTCCAGTAATAGTTTAAAAGCATAAGTGAATTCACTTATGCTTAAAGTATATTCTTATATCCGCCAACCATTACTGACCATGCTTATCTCAGGGCTTGAATCTATCATATGCCTGATGTTCAAATTGACAATTATATTGTACAAATTTAGATATTCTATCACAGGAGAGAGACAGAATCTCATTTTTAACTGCCTGTGATTAAAGGTATATTAATAATTTATTTCATATTTTTCCAAAAATGATTTTTCACAAGTGGAGAAGATTAATGCTTGGATTATATTTAATAATTCTGGTTACATCTGTCTGATTTGACCTTTAGTAAAAATTAAAATCAAGTGTCAGACAATCATTTTTCATATTATCAGGTTAAGGGGAAAATATAATTTGTCATTTTACATTTATTGTTACTTGAATAAAAGCAACTTAGCACGTTGATAGGTGGAACATGTAAAGTTTTGGTCATTTTAATATTTATTTTTGTTTAATATGCTACATTTGGTAGTTTTTATTGAACCGGGATTCTCCGCAATACCTTGTTTTTCTCTTTAACTTTATATGTTTTATCTTTAATCTTTAACAGCTTAATATTAATATTTATACTTGATACATTATTTTATTAATATTTGGACATTATTTATTTCATAATATCTTTTACTATTTATTATTTTATTATAAGATCTTTCTTTTTATTTTTTATTATCATCTTACTTTGTGCAATTATTTAATTATATTTTTAATAGAATGGCCCTTCATGCAGAGGGGTAGAAAACAATTCATAGATGAACCATCAACTGTACCTATGGCCAGATCGAGACTATACAAATGCACAGCTCGAGCATATTTCCTGGTCATAGCACTCCTCACTGCTGGAACAAAAACCTGCCATCGAAAACATTTTATTTGTCTTGAGAATAAAACTTAGGCATCAGCCAACTATATAGGTTATATATAGAAGGCATGCTTGGATGACAGGTACATAAATCCAGTGCTTGAAATATCCCAAACTAGCTCCTACTCTTAATCAGGGAGTCCAGCACATTTAACTTAACACATTAGATATTTATATTATTAAACTAATGATGATGCAGTTACAAGAGAGAGAATAGACCAAAAATAATTAAACATTATTATTTATTCACACACACATAAATTTAATATAATAGTATAAAATTTTAATAAAGAACATATAGTCAAATACATTAAAAGCTAAGTTTATGATTGTCCTTTTCAAAGTTCATTTGATGTAAAAATCAAGTGTCTAAATAGTTATTATTGAAAATATATATACCTAGGTTTTTCATGATATTAAGATGACACAATTTCATTGGCTTGGTTTCATTAATGTTACTTTCCAACCGCTTGACCTTTTGATCTCCATTGATGGCTTCATGCTTTTCCTTCCATTTTTCAGATCAACAATGGGAGCGAGAGATAGAGTATGCAGTAGCATCTATTTCACCATTTAGACTTTAGTTTCAAGCATTGGTTTCAGGTGAAGGCAGATGATGTAACTGAAGACTCGGGCATGAAGCCCAGTTGAACACTCCTTTGGATTTTTAGCAACACTTGTTGCTAATTCTGTGGCTTCTATTAATATTGTCCACAGCAGTAATGGCTGGCTCTATACTGCACTTAAATTTCTGAATATCTGGATCTCTGAATGAATCTCTAGGAATCTCAGAATGTGAATGATTTTATGAATCATCTGAATGAATGAACAAAATGCAAATGTTCCTTTTTATATCTAACTCTCCCATTGTTTATTTCCTTATCATCATTTTAATTTTATCATAACTTAAATCTAGTTTAATTAATTTTACATTTTTCTTTAATCTAATCTTTTTTCTAGATTAATCTATTATCTTATCACATTTATGCTGATGAGATAGTTTACATGGTTTTTTAATTAATTCAATTATCAGTTTTAACTTTTTTTTATCAGCCAGGAATCTTTCAAACTAATTAATTTTTATTTTGATTTTTCACAGTTACTTATTTTTAGACATTTTATTCTTTTAATTCTTTTAATTTATAAAAATAAGAAAAAGTTTTTAAATTTTTATTTTTCCTAATTCTTTTCCCCAGCCCACTCAGCTTTATTCTATTCTAAACAGAAAAATATAACATAATCTTTTATTTTACAAAATTATGTTTTCTTAAACCTACTTCTTAAACATTTTTTTTTTCTATTTTCTTTTTCTTAATAAATTTGATCATATTTTTAAATTATAAATATGTAATGCAGATATATATATTCTAACCTAATAAACGGCGAGAATTCATTTCTATTAAAGAGAATTCGGAATTCGGAATGCTTCCGTATAAAAATGGTAAGAGAATTCGGAAGCCTAATCGCTTCCGTCTATGATTCGGGTAACAAACCATCTTTTTATTACCTAATATAGCTCGACGTTTGGTTAGTTATAATAATTCAGCTACAGCGATATGCAGTTCAGACAGAGATAGACTTAAAAAAAAATTATCATTAATAAATAAATTTAAAAAGAAAATTTAGAATAAACTAACATTCTTTCTCTATCCAAAACACATTCTCTGAGCTGCAAGTACTTGCACTGTTCGACAATGATGATGATGATTTCATGTCATTGTTAATATTACTGACTAAAACAAAACATTCATTAATTTGCCAATATGATCTCAATATTTTATTATTATACAATCAGAAGTTTCAATCTCTTAAGCCATGCCATGCTTGTAATATTGATCATAATGAATCAATTCTTAATTTAAGAGCACTTATAATAATGACACTAATCTCAGGGTTCTCTGTTATATTTAAAGAAAAATGCTCGGCAGTATTGTGTTGTCGCATATGACTGACATTCTGGTCGGCTATAGGAAACATTTACCTTATTAAATTCCAGGTGTCTTCATCCACACATCAACTATTATAATATTTAACGAGATGATAACCATATTCAATAACAACGCATAATTTTGAATAATACAGCCCTTTTATCCAGAATCTCAGTCGGAATGATGAAAAGACAAGGGTGCTTTTGTGTCCTTCCATCATCCATGACAACACAATAATTTAACTAAGATTTATTACTTAGACACTTCACTTAAATGTGTACGAAACAATGTGCAACCAAAACCTACTAGTTTGGGAATAAAGTGATTTTACACACATATAAAATAAAATGTCTTGGTCTGAAGTTTTCAATTCCATAAAAAATTCTTATTAAATTAAAATATAATAAAATATTCTGATCTGCCTACAATTGTCTATCTGGTGTATTGAATTTTAAGAGTTCATAAATGATTTCGGACTCAAGAAAAGTATTGCAAGTATTATGCAAATACACTTTTATTTAGCACACAAGAAAAATGACTCCAAAACAACTTGTACCAAGACTATAATTTATTATTAAATTTTAACAAGATTATAATTTATTATTACAGTTTAACAAAACTATCCTTTATGATTAACATAATAAACAAACATATACAATTTATTCGATCCCATATGGATAAAACAAAATATAACTAACATTAGGTCGTCTATACTTTTAGACTTGGATTCGAACTACTTCTTCATCTTCTTTTTACATTTATGCAAATTGAATATAACAAAATAAATATTATTATCGATACATCAACTCATCCGTTTAATGTATCTTATATGAACGGCTACTTAAATTTATTGACTAACGATCTGTTTTAAAACAAAAACAATTTGATTCTAGGCAATATGTACAAACGATTTTTATTATCATATCTTTAATTAAATGATAGTTTTTTATTTAGATAACTTATTATAATTTATGGGTTATTTATCAGAAGTTACACTTATTATTTTAATGTTTACCTTAATAACAACTGAAGTTGTTATACACACTGCTTTTTCTCAGTATAAGTTATATTGTGAGTGCTACTTAATCATTAACCCGAATTAAACCTAGTATTTGAACCCTCCATTGGCAAATAAAAATTTCTAAATCACTTAATTTTAAACTTACTCTCCTCCTTGAAACTTCACTTGTGGTGGATTACCAGCACTATTCCTAATGCCATCCCTGAAATCCAGGTGTTGATCATATATACTAGCACGCTATTTTTACTAAATGGATCTTGAGGAATTAACCTCCAATATATCCGTTATCTTGCCACACAACTTTCTAAACAAAACACAATATTCAACACATATGTGGAATTATCTCTCATTTTCTCACGAGGAATATGGAATTATTTCGAAGGTCTGTAGAGTTAACTACTACGTTAAAATAGTTTGGTAGGTCCTTGCCTCTTACTTGGGCATAATAGGAACACACACCAAATATATTCCTCTCCTGGGATTTTAACTAATGAAATACACTAAATATTTATATAAATTACTGATCATCCTAACTCTGAGAAGCGATCACTTGCCTACAAACATACCCGAATACTAGATTTATCTATTTTCCTCATGGAAAATAAAGCTTTTGGGGAGATCATTTTCCATCCCACAAAATGAAGACATTACAATTATTACTTATGCGAATATTAAGCATATACCAATGCTATATCGGGGCAAGACAAGCAAATACACTAATTACACTAAATTTATGTCCTGGTATACTTAGATCAACGCCTGAAATCAATGGATATCACAGAATAAAACATAATAATTTTCTACCTTTGCCAAAGAAACATTCAACAAGTAATTGGTAGTATAGTATCTTGAACTAAATCAAGTGAACGCGTTAATAAAGAATAATTGGGAATAAGTTCCATAATTAACATAGTATAAAATTTGTTTCAAACTTTAAATAAGTAATATCCTGTCTAGCACTTCTCTTGATTACTTCTGATAATTTTAACTAGATATTTTACCTATTAAGTATCTGAATTTTTCTTCTTTTCTTTTAGCATCTTTATATAAATCTATCCATAATGCATATCATAAGTAAACACATTTTATAAAAAAGAATTTTTTTCACGTCGAATATAAATTTAACCTAGAATAACGCTGAAAACATACCTTTATGATTACAAGGTCATTTAAATATTACTTGATTATACGACCTTTAACTGTTGATATAACACATTCTTGTAATTTTATAATTTGATAAAAAAATCATTACTTAACAATTAATATCTCACTAAGAAAAATGTTTTCCGTTTGGACAATTTATCTAGATGAAGAGCTGATCATATCTAGTAGTTCACAAAGCAAATTTAAAATAAAGAAACACATTTTATTATTTCATTTATATAAAAGTTGCCTCCATTCTGGTGCAATTAATAAATTAGGCAAAGAAAACATATGGCGTTGGATAACTCTTGTAAGATGTACTGATATAATTTTAGGATCAAAGAAAACAGTACATATTTTAACATGACGAATGTTGTGATAAGGCGATCCATATACAATTCTTTTCTTTTACTATTGTAGTCATTATCATTTTTAGCTAGCTGGCTCATGATTAAAACTATTCGTGAATTTTCCATCATTGCTTATATAGAATGCAGCTGACTTCATAAATGTGGAAGTTTACGCTCAATTGATGTATAATATAACATATTATATTATGGTTATAATTAAATCACTAAATATTTTTTTTTTAGTTTTTTATTCCTACTCTAGGAATTACATAATTTTCTTTAACAAGGAATTCTCCGTACTATGCACACATACAAATTATCGACATTTGCCTTGAGAAAATTTTATATTTTTTTTAAAAAATAATATACAGGTGCATAAATAAAATATCATTTGATCATTAATATTATTTTTAGATAATTTTCATTGAATAAAACATATTTTAAGTGGGAACTTGCATTGACCACTCAAGCATGAACCAATTTCTTTAAGAAGACGAAATGTTTCACAAATCACTTTCTTTTAAACTTTATCAATATTTCTTTTTATTATTAATTCTTCTTCTTTTATACTTTAAGATTATTAAATGAGTGATTTAAACAAATAATGGTTATTTCCACATGGAATTTACTTATATTACTTATTTTAAGCTTATAATGACATTTTCTGTGATTGCTGATTATCATGGTCATTTTGAACTTTATCTACGATAGTATATTTTTGCGTATAAAAAGCCTTAAATGAGTAGATGGCAACAGAAAACAGAATATCTTATCAAATAGGATTAGCCACGCATGATATTATTAAAAATTTTACTGGACATGTATTTATTTCTACAGCAAAATAATAAAAAATTTGTTACAAATTTCAGTACAACTATCACTTGTAAAACTAATGTCAGACTAAACTTTCTTCCAAATTTGCATGGGTCTTTAAGCTGAGCCTCCTGCAGAAAAATAACATCATTTAATTACTCTCTTCCTCTAACAAAGAGAAAAAAAAAAACTTATTACAGTCATATATTTTTCCATATGATTTAAATAGATTACAAAGTAATTTGACAAATAATGAAAAATAATAAATATTTTTAACTATCAATGCTTATTAGTAATGTTTAATTCTGTATACATTATTATCTAAAATACATTATTATCTAAAATAATTTAAAAACTACCAGAAGTTATTGTGCTTTATGATAAGACATTCATCTACTCTCCCTCTTCCCATCCAAAATCAATTACTGTTTATAATATGTGCTTTTATACTATTAAATTGCTCTTATTGTTAGATTTTAATTAAATTGTTCAATATATCTTCTTCTAAAATGACATTGGATTACCATTTTTTTAGTTATTTTTTGTAGCACATTTTAAAGTGAGTAAATAGCATATTTTTATTAAATAATAATATTATTGTTATTTTACTTTTTATTTCTAGAAAAGGATAGCATTGTTTTCCTATTGGAAACAATGCCAAATAAACCAAGTTTATGCTGCGAAGCGTTGCCCATATATATAT
>JAQFVV010002414.1:0-26564 GCA_028023455.1 Epiperipatus broadwayi | reverse complement strand
TATTTATCTATTATCTACCTATTCTTTATATATATAAGCTAGGGATTTTTACCTGCTTGCAAGGCAGCTGCGCTGACCTCTCGGCTAACAACGCTTGACCCTTTATGGCACTTAGCCCAATATAAGCAGTAGCCTTGCATTATTTGTATTAAAATAAATATTGACTTACAATAATTAAAAAAAGCTGACCTTTCTGCAATGTTTTATAAATTGCTTGAAACAATATTAAAAATTATCAAATAGAATTAATTATTTACTTTTAAAAATAATAGCAGTATGAATAATAATTAATCTTTTATTAAAGTTTTATAAAATATTTGCTTTAAACAATATTAAAATTATCCATTATAATATTTTAAAAAATCCTTAAAATATATTTTTATTATTTTTTTTTATATATACATTACATTCTAATCTCTTGCAATTCATATGGTAAATCGCTAAAATATGTAGTTACACATTACGTGCATTGGTTCAAAGATGATATTTCAGGCAGCTTGGAGAGAGTTCTGGTAACTTTTTGCTTGGATATGTCAGTAACAATGTTTGTTATAAGTTTATTAATCAAATACATACGCCTGAAAATGAAAAAAAAAAAATAGTTACGTATTTATTTGAAAGCATAAAAAAAATCAATTATCTCATAAATTTACAATATTTTAGGCAGAAATAGAGACATCATCAGGTGATTCTGGAGATTAGATCATTTTCTATTACCTACCCATATGTCAACAAAATGATATTTATTAATCAAATTAGAAACACCCGATTCTATTGAAGACAAAGAGACATAAGTACATATAATAAAAAACATATAAATTATATATGTATTACAAATAGCATGCTAGAAACTATATCTTTTAAAACTTAATTATCATATATAAATGAATATTATATGCAATTATTTAAATTAGAAATGCATAATTCTACTCAATAGAATAAAATTTAATAACATTAAAACTCTTGAAAAAATGCATATGCAAATATATTATAACTTCTAAATAACATGCCATTAACAAATTCTATGAAACTAATTATTATTTACAAATGATTATCATTTGTAATTAAGCAACTTTTCTATATGTTTTTGTGTTTTATCTTGTCTTAAAGATATTATATATATATATGAGGTTTGCTTAATACTTAAAAATACTAATTAGTTTAAAACATGACAGATATAAGTTGATTATTCCGTAATATAATGAATTGTGCAAATGTAATTTTTTTATAGTTTTGCTTTAATAACTCATGTATTACTATTTTATTTAAATAATATGTAAATTAGAAGCTGTGAAAACAGCTACATATTGCATTATATTATTTTGGTCAACTAATGTGAGCAAAGTTGTGGGTGCAGCTAGTATATATATGAAACGCACTCATCGAATAAGAATATTATTACACACCCATATATATATATTGTGCCGGTCAAAATCGTGTATTCATTCAACAAGACCAATAATCCAAGCAAAAGTATCTTGAATCCAACCATGCACAAGATACATATGTCAGGACAAGGATGAATCCTAACCTATTTGCCTAAACTATTGCCTCTCTGACTAATGGATAACGTTTGTGATGACATTAGCAGTGCTTGGTTTTATTCCATCCCAGCTGGAGGTCATGGTTCACATAGAAACTCAAAATAATAAAAGAGTTTATATGAAAAATCAATGATTTAATGGATTCTGACGATTGCAGAACGGTACAGACATGATTTGATCGATTACTAATGTTTTGAACCGTAATAATGATAATTCTTTATGGCAACATTACACAGAAGTGAATTTAAATCAAAGAAATATTTAAATAAATAGAGTAATTAACCTTAGAGATTGGGAGTGATGACAAACTAAGCTTATTTAAATGACAATATTATAGGAATTTATTAAAGAATTTAGTACAAAATAAGTTAGTCTTTGTTTATACAACTTGGTTATTTTCTTTAATTTGTTTTGATGCGGCTTTGACAAACAATGTAAAAGTTTGTTAATTGGTCAGCCAAAACCAATCAGCAATAAAATAAGATATTACAAATAAATCTGTTTTATATATATATATTACAAAATATGAAAGATGGGCATTTAAAACACTATTACATTTAAAATCATTCATATATAATGATTGTGGGAAGCAAAATAGTTCTTAAATAAATAATTGACAATTATACAGTCAGATGGCAAAGAGCGTTTCAGGTTAGCTAAATAAAGATATAAAATGATGAAGAAGGCAATATGCTATTATAGATTACAACAAAAATAAATGAGGTGGCTTTGCTAAAGGAAATTCCTGATATGTACAGGTAGATAAGAGAAATGTTGGCCCTCTAGCCAAAGCATGTCTCTGAATAATAATAAAATATTTTTGATGTGTTGGGCTTCCATACACATTTTAAATGGCAATGCCCGAAAAGATCCCTTCCTATGAACTACGTCTACTTTGAGGAGTGTGAAAGACCGGACTGGTCAAAGTTAAATTTCCGAAGGTCCTGGTGAGTAAGTAGCAAAGCAAAATACTAATACTAAATGAATGGTTGTAGCTATAAATACATAATGCCTCAGACATATATATAGATAATGTATCACTAGCAAAATTAATAAATGAATTCCTGATTAAAATAATCAGTTCCCTGACGTCGATAGAAAGTCCCCACAAACCTTAGTCCACTAATGAATGAATCATAAATATAATATATAAATAAAGAAAAAAGAGTTAACTAAAATATAAATTGTATACCACACTTCACAAATATTTCATTTATTAATAAGTTCTTAAATAATTTATAAAAGATTACAAAATAAGACTGTTTTTAATTAACATAGACGGGCATTAAATATCAAACTAATAAATTGTAAAGCATAATTTTAATATTTTCTGACAAATAAAATATATGTATGAAATATATAGATTGATAAAATTCTATGATAAATTTTACTTAATTGATTCACTAAAATTATTTATTCTTTCAGAAATAATTACAGGGCTATTTTAAATTGGACGTAATAGTAAGATACTTTTAAAATAATTTCAATCATTCAAATAAATTTGTACATGATGTACAAAACTAAATGAGCTTTCTATTAATTAATTTACGGGAAGTAAGTCTCTTGTAATGATTTTTAAGTTAAAGAAAAAAATAACAGGGGAGGGATTTAAAGTTAATAGCTCATTGAATTTTGTATTTGGCAATTTCAGTAAGTCGATTAATCTAAACAAACCGACAAAAAATTAATTTAATTTGCCGCATCAAAATAATGTAAGATTTTATAAGAATTGATATTTTAAATTGAATAAATTTAAAAGACACATTTTAAACCAAGCCGTATAAACATTACACAGATATAAAATATAGATTAATATAGATTTTGAAAAAAGTGAAATAAAATCAATGTTTTGCGGTGAATTGGACGTTACCTCAGAATCAATCTGTTAGTACAGGCATTTAATACAGTCAGATCATTTCAGGCTTCCTCGACACAGACAGTCTCTGGCTAGATGTTTACAGCACTGGAAAGGGATGGATGGGCTGGTGGAACAGACCTCTGAGAAGCAAACGACCAATCTTTTCACCCCGTCATTTCTTTAGGCACGATATATAGAGATTAATCACTTCTCTTCAGTAAACTCAATAATAATACTCAATAATTTTCCAATATTTATGTGTTCTGGTCTTATCTAAAGGATTAAATCTACACTGACCTCCACCAATTGTAACTGCTCTCAGCAGTTCTGTGAGGTTGGTGCCACTTTGGAGGGAAAATCTCTAACTCTGCATGAACATGCACCAAGGGTTGATTTGCTAATTAAAAAAAAACAACAACAACAAGCATATTAAGTTTATCAGTCATTGTACTAACAAAATCTATTTAATTATGGTTTAGATTAACAAAATGTAGATTTTATTAAGAAAAAAATGGTACAATGACTTTCAAACATATTTGGTATAAACTTTTACAAAATATTTCTTAAAAATATTACATTGTTTAAATAATTGATTCTCAAGTGTACATTGATTAAAAGATAAATATAAAATGTTACCAACTGATTTATTGAAGAAAATGAACTTTAATAAAGAATTTGAAATATTTGTAACATTTTATAGATATCTAGGATTCAATTCAATTTGATAAAATAAACACAATATACATTTTTACAAATATAAAATAAATAAACTAATATAAAAAGGTTAGTTTTAATTATAAAATAAGATTAATGAAATATAAAAGATTATAATATTGATTAAAATATACTACCACCTATTATGAGATGGGTGTCAGTTAATAAAGATTGGGTTCAAACCCAGACTAATGCTGATGACATTGGCACCAGGTGAAGCAGGAATATGTACTATATTTTCAGCTTCAATATATATATATTGTAATAGTAGAAGTGGAATATATAGAGATGTTCCACGAATAGGAAGCCAAATTGTAATGATAGGTAAATTCTATTAATTGAAAAAAAAGTGCAATTCATACCAAATATGAATATTTTCTAAATTACAAGCACCATAAAAATCAGATTGCTTACTCAATATGTATTTATACTACCGCTCTCTATCTTGTTACATTAACCTTATGGTTAGCATATTAGTATTACAATTTATAAAACAAATATTAAATGTTATTTTGATGATAATAAAGAGAACATGATGAACTAATATTATAAACCCAATGTAATACCTGTCATTAACAGATTTACATTAGATTCAAAATAAGATAAATGCATAAATGAAATTGAGATCAAGAACTACCATGGTAACAATATATGTTTACAAACATATATGAATAAAATATAATACACAATTAAATTAACAATGATACAATAAGTAAATAAACAATAATATAATACCTGTTGCATTATACAATATTCTACATTCTCATTTTTACTTCTCCTGAAATTGACTATCCATAGTTTCTTTCCTCTGATTTATACTCTTGCAAAAATAAATAGATAAATACATTGAAAATTATTTAGTTAAGCTATAAATAAATTTATGGTCCCAATATTAAAAATGTATATACATATGTAAGATAAACTTTAAATGTTTGCAAAACAATAACATATTATTTTTGGCAATGCATATATCAATTACTGTCATGCTGTGTATTTGCTTAACATCTGTAATTTATGATTTGGTTACATTTTTTAAGCTAATATTAGTAACTATAAAACCTCTTATAAACTATAAAGATGAATTGCATTTTTATATTGGACTATTTCCATCATCTAATATATTATGGAATTTAGAAAAAAAGAACTTTACTTACATTTTCCAAATACATTTAATTGTTAGTAAAAGCACATCAAACAAGATAGTATATGGACATTTTGAGAGGTATTATTCTCCTCTCTTCATCAGGTATTGCTGGCCTGGCCAATGGCAGTACTAGCATGGGATTGTAGATTCTTGATTATTGAATTTTAAGGTAACACTCTAACCAACTGAGCCATTCTGCCAAAGGCAACTGTCAGTAGAAATTTCATATACTTATCTATGAGGTTCTTCCTAATGTCCCCACTTGTCAAATATTCTATAAAATATTTGCTCTATCATGCCATTTTATTTTATTTAAAATGGAAAAAAATACATTAATAATATATTGTAGGTACTGAGTTCAAACCCTATATAACAAATTCCCAGATACCTCAGAATGTGGGAGAAATATTTGTTTGTCTCTCTATTCAACTTTGTGTTAGTAAAGGAGGATAATATATACTTTGGATGGTTTAATAGTTGTACTTAAAAATTAGAATTTTAAAGCACATATAAACAATTGTCTGTAAACACAAACTCAATTAATCATTTTTTTAAGTTTGCTTATTAACATTTTTTAAAGTTGATTTATATTTAATAGATTATAATATTCTTTCTTTGATAATACTTTGAGTTTAATATTGCTAATATTAATGATCTGCAAACTTTTTGGATCATTTAGATTATTTTTTTTACTAAGCAGGTTTTATATGTGTGAATATATGTATGTGCTTGTATGTACAAGGAAAATAAAGCATAAACATTTACTGATATATTTACAAAAAAAGAGTTTTATTTAAATAATTTTGTAGTTTCTGTATAAAGAGTTATATTATTTAACTTATTCTTGTTTTATGTGAAAGTGTTTCATGAGAATGTCCAGCTGACATTCACAGGTCTGAGAGAGAGAGATAAAGGTCAATTTCAGACCGAGAAAGGGGGCATGCTAGTAAGATGATAGAGTCCAGATCAAAGAGGTAGTAAAACATAGAATCCAGAGCATTTTTGGACTATAGTAAATAATAAATTTTAAAAGAAAATTGTCAATTTTTAAGATTTTGACAAAATGCCTTGATTTATAGATTGTCATGTGTTTCAGTAATAAAAGTATATGTGATATCATCAGACAGATTAGCATATATATAAAGCTGAAATAGGAATGTTTAAAAAAGGGAGAATAAATCTGATTGCTCTTGAAAATGACATATCCTTTTATTTTTGAAGGTTTTTACATCAACATAGTGGGGTAAGAAAGATATTTAGTTGGGATTTTCTGTGACCCCAAACCATGTGTACATTGGAGGTTTAAATCTAAAAGTATTTAAAACACCTTATGACTGATCTCCAAAGATAAAAGAAATCAACTTTTGTTAATGCTATTTCACCTATGCCATTTGCTGAATTTGAATAAAAGCACACAGCAAAAAAAATGCTAAAATATATGGAAAACAGAAAAATATCCATCTGTGTATCAAAAGTAATTATACCCAGAAGAAAAGAAGAAACCATCCCAATGATAAAATAGTCTCTAAAGAAGCAATTTATTTCATCATCACCATCATTGCAGTAAACCCAAACCCAAAATAGAACTGTTCCAGTAAACCGCTGTAATTGGTAAATCTATGCATATTACATATTGGTGTGTGGTTGATTTCAAATGCTCAACCTTAAATAAACTGACTTTAGAATGAAATTCTTTAAACTCTTTAAACAGTCTGTACATCAAGAGTGAAAGAAGAACTGCTAATATCAATTTTAATTATATTTTTGTCAGTGACTATTAACAAATCTTTTTAATAATAAATCCATTTAACTCTCTTTTTAAATTTTAAAATGAGAATTAATTAGAGAAGACTTTTGATAATAATAAATATTGCTCTATTGATGCATTATGTATTGTTAGAGTATCATTACATGTAACCATTTATGGGTGTATTTATTTTGATAAATTGTGTTTATTGTGTATTTATTCAAATATTATGAAATATGTTGGTTTATATGCAAAAAGGGTTAAATATTTTTTTATTTATAATGGGAATTAACACATATAGACACACACCTAGTAATAAAATTATGCTTACATTTATATTTGTTGAGCATGAATGTTAAGAATTGTTAGAAATTTAGCATTATGAAAGATAGATTTTAAAGTGAGTAATGACCTAGTTTGGTAAAAAGTGGCATAGATAATTTGAAACCGATGTTCTTATCTCTATAAGCTAACTAGCCTTCCACTACTTATTTCTTGATTGATATTATGTTTAAATTTATGAATATAAAAATATATGTTATATGTTATACACAATGTGCATGCCTCGAGTTTTTATTTTTAAAATAAAAATGTTTCTGGGTATGAGATTTGTATTCACCAGCTAGACAAACACATCATGCTATATAACATGAACATTAAGTTTACATTTCATTATGGGAAGAAGAAAAGACTTTGTTGTTATTGTTTTTTAAATTTATGTTTAAGTGTATCAGTGGTATTAGATGGAGTGGAGAGTGGTGGGTCGTGTGAAAGTCTGTGCTCATACCCTAATATTACATTATTAATTTTGTAAATTTCCTAAATAATTCCAAATCACATACAGTTCACAGTAAAACCATCCAAAACAATTCTAATTCTGCATTGAACTCCAGAAATAGTAATCAACATAATCTGTCTTCTAATAAACTATCAAAAAATTCTGAAGGTAAAACCAAAAGCCCTGACTCATCCCAGCCCATCCAAACAGATAACACATGTTTATATTCTTAACGATCCATCACAAAAGCATTTTCGCACTATTCTAAATCATCAGATTTTGATTCCAAGATGGACTTTAAAAACTCATATACTAACTATCCAAACAGATAACACATGTTTATATTCTCAACGATCCATCACCAAAGCATTTTCACACTATTCTAAATCATCAGATTTTGATTCTGAGATGGAGTTTAAAAACTCATATACAGCCAGCAACAAAAGGAAATCAGTTATCTCTAACAAAGCAAGCTCGGAAGATGAAATCTCTCCTAACCAAATCAACTCACATTCATCCAGTACTAAGCTCAAAGTCCTATCTAAAACTCCTATATCAACTAAAAAACCAAAATTCTATAACACCACTCTTCTTCATCCACAACCTCAAAGTGTCTTAGAATCAGCTGGTCAATACCTACTTACTGGCCAACTCTCCAATGATATTTCCCAAGTAACTACTAATAATTCAGATAATAACTTACCACACCAACTTATCAAGCTAGTGGTAGACTCTAGCATTAAATCATCTCATGTCTAAAATACCAATCAAGATTGCAGCCATCAACAATAGAGGTATCAATTCTCTGATGCACATTAATGCCATTAAGCATTGGTTTACCTGTGTCTCACTCCATATTATGTTCATGGGAGAAACTAAATTTCATCAAAAATCCAATCTTCAAATTCTTCCAGAACTCAATACACTAGGCTACACACAACTCTCAGTCAACTATAATGCATCTGAAGGGGTGAGGATCATAATTAATAATAACCCCCCCCCAACAAATTTAAAATTACTTACCTAGATAAGAATATAATTTGCTTAAATCTCACATATGGCACCAGCTTGTTAAATGCCTTTTATATATATACTCCAAACTACCATCATACATACTTCCGAATAATAAACACCATCAATATGCTTACTTCCAACAGCAGCACTCCAGCAATCATGCTTGGGGATTTTAACACCTCCTATGAAACCTTTACTAAAAATACCTACATCTTCTTCTCAAGGGTTTTATTAATGGGAGAGGTTTTTTCCTTCAGCAAGCATATTCATTTTACAACAGAAGATATAAAACTCTCATAGATATGATGTTTTATACATCAGACCTACATCACAACATAGATGCCTTTTTACAACCGGTTTCTTTTTCAGACCATCATGCACTAATGGTCTCAACAACCCTTGATAACTTTAAACCTCTGGTCTTAAATCAAACAATTAAAATGCTAACAAAAGCCTCTGCCAATGAAGCCATTATATCCGAGGCCTATATCCCCTTCTTCAAAATAGATATACTAAACACCCATCCTGAGGAGGCTTGGTTTGCCTTTGTTGGCATACTTCAATCTCTAATTTCACATTACCCTAAAGGCAATAAAGGCCCTTTTGCTCAAAGCAAAATACAAAGAAAAACAGATATCCCTTGCTGAATACATTTCAGTCAAAAGAGCCTAGAATTTTCTTTTGGGCCAACACTGCTAGACCAGGGGCTACTTGAGATGGGAATTAGGAGCTCACAGAAAGAACATTACCCCAGCCTCACTTAACATAGATGGTAGTCATATAATAGGCCACCAGATGATTACTCAAATCGCAATGCATTTTAAAAATTGCTTACAAAAGGTCACAAATTCAACTAACAAAGACCAACTCAAGCCCTCTAACTTAGATAGCCATGATATAACTCCTGCAGACCTCAAAAACCACCTCTATTCCTTAGCTGATAATGTACATCCTAAGATGCATGCCATCCCTAAATTCCTACTATTACACCTTGATCACTTCACAATTCCAATACTAATGAAAATGATTAACCATCTTTCAATGGAAAAAAAAGAAATCATGAATTTATATCCAGTAGCCCTGGTCCCTTTTTTAAAAAAAGAACAAAGATCCTTTAAGCATAAACAGCATTAGACCTATCTCTATGACCCCCATTCTAATTAAAGTTATTGAGGGGGTCATCAAAGAAAAAATTCAACACAAGATACTAGACAATATTTCACAGTAGCAATTTGCCAGAAAGGGATCTTCTGCCCTCACAGCTATGGGGGAGGTAAAGACCCTACTTCATCACATCAGGAAAAATAGAATGTCAAGACCAATAGCAGTGCATCTTGACATCTCTGAAGCATTTAATTCAATCAACATTGACATCCTCCTCTCAATCCTTAATAACCTGGACATTCCGTTTCAAATCATATGCATTATTGAGAACTTGCTTTACAATCATCAGGTTCATATTACATTAAACAGTACATACACAAATGGTTTTCTACCCAACATTTCCCTGCCACAAGGATCACCTTTGAGTGCCTTGTTATTCCTTTGCTACTTGAACCCTCTTTTAAGGTAGATAGAAAACTCTCTCCCAGGAGTATACATTCCTCGACTCGGAAAATTCATTAAATTATTCGCTTATATGGATTACGTCCTCATCATACTCCCAGATCAAAAATATCTGTCAACACTATATTACATAATAGACAAATTCTCAAATGAATCACAGTTAAAATTCAATCCAGATAAATCAGCCTCATGGAAAATCTTAACAGGAAAGAAAATCAGCTCTAAATTTCTGGCCATGCCCTAGGACTTCCTTGTTTTTCCTGTTTACATGTCTCAAACATCTATATCCAAGCATATCCAGAATTCTCTCCTGAACTCTACAATTCAACTAGTCCAAACACTCTCTAGGATATACCTTTCACTACAAGGGAAAGTATCACTTCTCAATATGAAACTTATATCCAAAATTGCTTATTATCTTCCTATAATCACATTAACAAAATCATTTATAAGAAAGATCAATAAATAATGCTCCCAACTCCTCTGGAGAGGAAAAATAAATTCCATAAGTATGGCAGGGATGCAACTCCATTGTAAAGCAAATGGTATGTTGTTGCATTCTATTCTATCCTTATACTATCAGAAATCCCATACCCTGATTTATAACTTGGTTTTAAAACATGGCAACTTCATTACTTCAGAAGTAATACACCCAACTGACAAACCACTACCTCATAACAACTCATGGCTTGATGTTATTCTTCAGTATCTCAACCAATATCAGACAATCACCAATACCACTTTCAACTCCAAAATCTCTATATGGGATGCACATCTAATTTTGCACCCAATCATGAATAATATAAAACTGTTCTTAGGGATCAACAATCACAAAATCACCTCCTTGTTTAAATTCCTTAAATTAGAACCCAAATTTCTTACCTTCTTAATTAAGTAATATTTACTGAGGCTATAACCTCCATAATATGCATGTAAAATGCGATAGTGGGGACCTCTACAGGTGTAGAAGTCCCTACTATCACATTTTTACACACATATTATCGAGGTTATAGCCTCAGTAAATATTACTTATGTAATCAATGTGCGTTTAATAAATTTATAATTACTTCTTAATTAAGGTAAATCAAAATTCCATGCATACTAATCACTTTTTACACTTCAAGAGATATCTAAATAATATTGATCCAATATGCCCACTCTGCAAGACTCAAGAGGATACTTTTGACCATATTATTAAATCATGCCCTCGGCTGGTAGGCATTAGATTGCTAATATTGCAAGGTTCAAGCATTGACTTTTACAAAATTCTATCGTTGAAAGACTCATTAGACTTTCATTGTTTTTAGTTCATACAATTTGGAGTGTCCATTGCAAACTAATCTTCACCTTCCCACCTCCAAATCAGGATGTCATATTTATCGATCACCTTAATAAGTTAAAAAGTAAAGACCTTATCCTGTCTTCAAAATTCCTCTATAATGAGACATGGAATCTCTTTCAAATACCAAATATCACCTAAGACATAAACAATCACATACAAAATTTGATACTAGCATTTTCATTAGAGATTCTCCAGGGGATTAAACTTTAGATCCATCACAGATTCTCAATTGGGATGTTAGAACTTTTTACTAAGAAAAACATCTCAATTAGGATGTTAGAACATCTTACCAAAAAAGACAATGTATTCACATATTCTTAGATAATCAATTATTTTTCATTAATAAAGTAATTTTTGAAACTAAATGTTAATTTGTTTGTTTTTATTAAAAGAGGTGTATATATTTCTTAAGAGTCAATCATTGTCTTCTGACATTAGTTATGATCATCATCATCACTGAAGCATTTCAATTGTTAAACTATATTTTAAGTATACAATACTTTTGCAAGTAATTATAAACTGATAATAGATATGATTTGTTGTTGTGAGTTAATTGTAAAGCTGTGGCTGGAAACATCATAAATGTCATAATCATTCTATTAATAAATAGACTAAATAAATGTGTTTAATGGCCATAGATAACTAATAGTTGTCACTATGTTTGTTTGTGAGCCATCAACAACAGACATGACTACCATTGAAGCATCTGATAAATCTATAGTACTTAAACCAAGCTGATAACACTTATGAGAATGTTAAATATAAATTTATGATATTAAAATAATTTATCTGAGAATTATTCACACAATTAAAGTATAAGGATGTTTTTCCCCTTAATACAAGTGCATGCATTATAAATAATGTATCAACTAAGGCTCAAACCCAGTAGAGTATAAATAGGTATATGATATAACTTTATCTAAGTTTAGAAAGCCTAGTCATACCCAGATAAACCAGATACACATAGGTAAAACTGAATAAGAAAGAAATGAGTTTGATTTCCTTTTTCCCAATCCGGATGATATATTTATTTATTGATATTTTTAATTAGTTACAAATAGTGCCAGCATGCGGCTAAGAATTATTTCTTCACAATGCTGAACAGTGTTTTATATGTGAGGAACAGAGGAAGGGGATTTTTCTTTGGTGAAAGATATCGATTTGATAATTTGATATAAAGATCGTTTCACTCTATTTATTTATTTAATTGCAAAATATATACTCTTTATTTTTGCTATTATTTTCATTTGACTTATATCTATTTTGTATTTAACATATAAAATACTGCTACTTATTATTAATTAGCATCACCATTATAAATAAAATACCTATTGCTTTAAGCATACATTATGTATATAAGAATACATTTTCTTAATGCACAAAGCTGAGGTATTGCCCTTTAATACAAATTTATATTCAAATTGCAAAGTCATGACAAGCAAAATTTCTTTATCAATCTATAATATATAGGTTATATGAGCACAGACTTTCACATGACTCACCACTCTCCGCACTATCTTATAACACTGACACCCTTGAACACATATATGTTGAAAAGATAAATAATCACCAATATACGTATTTCATGCAAAACCAGCAATCATCAGTTGGTCCAGATTACAATCTCTACACATATATGCCATACTGAAGCGGAATCTGAGATTCAGATTGTGCTTCACAGCCCACTTCCAATCTTCCGCTACCAACCTAAATTCAAACCCTATTCTTGCATATATATTCCACTCACTAACACATTTTTTTTATCCTTTTGTTTGAGTATTATTAACTAACATATTTATTAACGAAGATATTGGCATAAATATCTGAATTTAAACATGCAAAATAAAATTAATAAATATAACATTTAAAAATTTTGTATACGCAATAGGGGATGGGGGATTAATTATCACGGACTCATAATATCAAAATATATTATAATTTCTGTAATTATTTATTTTATAAAAGTTATAGTAATTGTTTGTTAATTGCAGCTCAGATATCTCTAGATATTGTAGAGACAAAAGTACTGAGCCAATATTTAGTGGAAAAGTTCTTGATATGTAGTTTTATAAAATTGTGTTTTTAAATTATTTTTGCCGTTAAACTCCACTTTTCTTTTAAATCCAACATGGAAGATGCGATTGTAATTAGTCAAAATTAATTAAAGGTGAGAAGCGTAATCTTGTATAATATTCTAACATAACTTTAATTAAAAGTTTCTCTAAAATCAACAGTAGAAACTAAACTTAATTGATTTACTTTTGTTACAAACATTTTCTTTTATCAAAATTAATTAAAGTTTGAATACTTATCTAACAATGGCATCTTCCATCACAATAGGTAAAAGCTTGTATACGAATTCTTTTGGAAATTAGATTGCAATGACCAATCAGAATGGGATTCCAAAAATACCGAGGCATGGAATTAATTACGAATTAATTGAGAGAGTAAGTAAGACAGTCAATGAGAGCAGACCAAGAAAATTTGCGTTGTTTATTTTCAATGTGTACTGAGTAAATCTAAATTGCCTTTCTCGCCATTCGAGATGGCTTTCCCTGAAATCTGTGCCCTGGATCCCGATACTCATAGACTATACTGATATGCCTGTTCATTAAATCATAAAATTACTACCTGTCTGAATAACTATGTTTGATAAACTAGATCTAGTCTCCGCGGGAATTGAAGTCATCAAAAGAGCCACCATGTTTTACAGAGGTAATCCTTTCAAATGCTGCTAGACTCTTAAAGTTATCATGAATAATTTTAACTTTCACCTATCTATTTCTTTAAACATTTTGTAAAGCTTTTATTTGTAAAATTTAATATTAGTTATGAATTAATTTGTAAAGTTCTTACCTTTTTGTTAATTGTACCTGGTTTTCTCTATATATAACTTAGCTGTAATCTCTCCTACATTAAACCTCTCCTGAATAATTATTAGTTCTTAATGTCACGTCTATGCGGCAATATTTTATTCTCATTATTATGTTTTATACTTTCAGATACTAAATTATATGTCGATAATTTTCCCCCAGAATCGCAAATGCTTACGCTATCTCTTTTAATAAAAGAAACCCTCCTTACTTTTCAGAGGGTAATTAACCTAGTAGTTTTAAAAATAAATTTGTTGTTCTTAGTATAGCGGGTGCCTGCAAGTCTGGGGAAATAAAATCAGAATCTGATAATTACTGTACAATGTTATTGTCGAAAAACTAAGCAAAATCTGTTTTCTTAGAAATGTGTTTTTTTTTATTAATTAAATAATAGCGCTAACTTCTAAAACTATAAATATATTTATATGCATTAAATTAATATTACTTTCGTGAAATCACTAACCGCCACCAACTTTATATATATTTAATAATATGAAAATTATCTATTTGTTAAAGCATTCAAAACCAAAGAGTTGTATTAGTCATACGTTGTGGGAAGTTTATGTGTAATTTAAGTAATATAAAGGGGGGGGGGATATTCTAGTTCTATAAGCTATTATATTAGCATTAAATGTAATTCTTCCATATCCACGTAGTAACTCAAATCATACCGGTACGCTGGGTTTTTATCAATAAAGATAGGCGATAATTCTTTATTTCTTAGTTTTAAGTATATATATTTATATTAATTCAAGCGTTACGTGTATACCGGCCTTTCGTTTTATATATATTTATGCTTCGTTCATTTTTACTTCCAATACCAAGGATAAGGTTTGGCAAACCCCTTCGGATTTCTTCAGTGCTAGATATTATTGCATAGGGTTCGCTCTGGCAAAAGTCCAGACTATGGCAATTCAATAAAGCGCATTCTTCGTTGTTTATGACCCGACCCTGCCAACGTTTGCAGAGAGTCGCCTTCTTTAACTGTGAATTGAAGCACCTTCTTGGATCTCAGAGTAGATCTCTCCATTGCCATCATACACGTACCGCTCTCCCATATTTTGTTCTTGTTAAAAGCCTATTAATTCTCCTAAACCGTACTGTTATGATTATACTAAATGGATTGCCATTTTTTAATATATATTTCATTCACACTCTCAGATACGATACTTCTGCCATTATTATTATTTCCCAAATTAGCTTCCCACACACGTTCTTATATAGCAAAACGCAAATATTAATTAAATAAAATTACCCTTATCGTCCAACTGAATAAACTTACGTATTGGTCTGAATGCTGCTGTTCTCATTACTGGTGGATTCAAATAACTTCGGGTACCGTAGTCTAGCGCTATTATTAAAAATCTTATGTATCCCAGTCAATCGATAAATTATTGACATATAAATAGCCGCACTAGAATAAAGCCATGAATTATTTGTTATTGATGATTAAATATGTTCATTGTATAGTATTATAAGGGAGGTTAATGTTGTCCAAGGGAGATAAACACCCATTTTATTTACATTGTAACACCAATAACGTTTGCAATCATATATACTCCAAGTTGATTTAATAAATTTTACATCTTTCTAAATATCTAAGTCATTGTTTCATTCATTGAATAGAAATAATTTTGATGAAATCTAACAAGGTTTCACTTACTAGATGATTGAGAATCGCTAATTATAATATCCTAGACATGAACCAAGTTCGAATAAGAGTCTTTTTGTGTCACGACTTTGTGATGCCGGCGGGGTAGAGATAAATTAGATCCATATCATTGGAATTGTTGCTCATAAGTTGGTAGATCTGGAAAATAGGCAAATAGGGCAGAGTTCATGAATGTTCCTGACTTATGTATCTTGCACAGGATTGGATTTGAGGTACTTTTGCCTAGATGCTAGATCTTGTTATATGAACAGACGAAACCGACCGGTACAGGTTTTTTTTTTTTCCCCGGGTATGGACACCCGCTGTGGGGCTATTAATTACTTTTACACCCTGCAGAACCCTGAATAATAGATGTTAGTATACTATATATGATGTTTATTGTCTAAATAATGAAAAGATATGTGTAAAATTTTTTTTCTTGGTTTGTACACCCAGTTCAGATGATGTTCTTTTCAAATATTATACACACTAGGTATAAGTCATTACTAATATGTATATGATTTTCCCAATAATGTCAATCATATATGTAGATTTTTTTTCCCCATAAACAATATTCGGTAAATATGTGATATTTTGTTCTGCTTCCATAAATAATGTTGTAAATAAATATATGTACACTTTCTTGGGGTGGTGAAAGAAAAGTAGTGGCAGCTTTTAAATACTTTCAAACCCATAGTATGTGATATTTTGTTCTGCTTCCATAAATAATGTTTTAAATAAATATGTACACTTTCTTGGGGTGGTGAAAGAAAAGTAGTGGCAGCTTTTAAATACTTTCACACCCATAGTATGTAAAGAAAAAAAAAAGATATGTGCTTCAAATAGTAATGACATCTTTAATTACTTTATGATATTATACATCTTAACTGCTGTACAGCTGTCATAAATAAAAATATGTGATTATAAAAATGTACAATCATCTAGTAAAAGTGTTGTAACAATCTACTCCTCTTGACTGGCGCCCGGTAGTAATACCATTATAAATTTTGTCATCAGGTGGTAGATTGAATAAAAAAAAAATATATTAGAAACAATGATTCCAAAATTTAACAAGTTATATAGAGAGCATTATTCGTACTCAACTATTGTACTCAACTATGTACTCAACTATGTAATGTACTCAACTATGTAAAGCAAGTGTTGATAATTTTAATATGAAGTAATACAATTTTAAGTATGTTTCAGGTGCAAAGGAACAACCAAACTTAAAGACCCAGCAAAAACACTGAAGAATGCACAAGAGTAGATTAGGTAACAATATGATATTTGAACATATATATATATATATATATATATATATATATATATATATATATATATATTGTAAGTGTTGAATCTAGAAGTTAATAATGCAAAAGGCAGGCATGGTAGAATACTAAATATAATAAATCAGGTATAGATTGGGTACAGGTATGGGGGAGCAGAACAAGGGGGAGACTGTTGAGAATGGGGGAGAGGTGTATCAGGCCATAAATAAATAAAAACAAACAGAAAACCATAAGTGAGCATTTTTGTGTCTTTAATAAATAAATATATATACTCTAATCAGATAGCAGAATGGAGATTGTAACCATGGAATCTGTGCAGAACCTAAACCTAGAAACATTATTGGTGAATATGTTCACTAACATGGAAAAAAAATTTGAAGCTAAGCATAATGACATGAAGGAGTGGATGTCATCACTGTGTGGTGAAATGAATAGTAAGATATTAAAACAAATAGATGAGATGCGAGCAGACTGTAGGAAAGGCTTTGAAAAAGTTCACACTAAATCTGAAGGGTTTTTGGAGAATTATCAACGGGAAAACACCGATGTCCACAAGATGGATGGAGAAGTAATACTGACAAAATACAGAATAGATAAACAAGAAACCACAGCCCAGGACGATAAAACGGGTAAAGTCATCGAAGTGTGTGAAAGGTACAAAGAAGAAAAGACTCTGGAAGAAGTGAAAAAGGAGGTACAGGAAGTTCAGACTAAAATAAATATTTCCACAGGGATGTTCAATGTTCAGATCTTGAAGATAGATGAAAGTTTGACTTCAGAACCAATTAAAAGGACCTTTGATGAGAACTATAAGCAATTGGGATTAGAATCTGGAGGTACTCCTCATAATGTGAAAATTTTGAACACAGCCCTTGTCAAAGCTTTAGAAAATAACTTTAGGTATATGCTTAATAGCAACAGTTTCTGTAATTTAATCAAATTTGAAGACTTTATCCAACCTCCATATGAGTGTTTGAAATGCAATATCTTTGAGAGCTCGACCAAAAGTATTATTAAAATTAGTAGGTACCGTATGATGTCAGGGAATCAAATTACCAATGGAGTAGACATAATAAATTTTCTTATATCAATGGACTACAGGCTTCCTGACCTGGAGCCCATAGAAAAGGTAAAAAGACCTGTTGAACCTCCTGATCGGGGAAAATATTAAAAATAAGACAGAACAATAGATCACAGACGAATAGATAAGGAATTTGAACCACGTTTTTAAAAAAAGAAAATATGAATATAGTTTTGCACTCAGTGATAGATAGGTCAAAAAATTTTTTTTTAGCATATAGCAGCAAAGAACAAAATGGGGCTAGCATTAGTTTGATAATTTTTTTTTTATATAAACAAATTACGTACTCCTTTCAAACCAGGTTGTTCTTTTGTCACCGGAACAGTAGTAAGATTTTTTTTTTTTTACATTTTTTTTATCAATTGTAAGTCCGGGAAAATTTACATTTTTTTTTATCAATTGTTAGTCCGGGAAAATGAAGTGGAATCTGAGATTCAGATTGCGCTTCACAGCCCACTTCCAATCTTCCGCTACCAACCTAAATTCAAACCCTATTCTTGCATATATATTCCACTCACTAACACATTTTTTTTATCCTTTTGTTTGAGTATTATTAACTAACATATTTATTAACGAAGATATTGGCATAAATATCTGAATTTAAACATGCAAAATAAAATTAATAAATATAACATTTAAAAATTTCGTATACGCAATAGGGGATGGGGGATTAATTATCACGGACTCATAATATCAAAATATATTATAATTTCTGTAATTATTTATTTTATAAAAGTTATAGTAATTGTTTGTTAATTGCAGCTCAGATATCTCTAGATATTGTAGAGACAAAAGTACTGAGCCAATATTTAGTGGAAAAGTTCATGATATGTAGTTTTATAAAATTGTGTTTTTAAATTATTTTTGCCATTAAACTCCACTTTTCTTTTAAATCCAACATGGAAGATGCGATTGTAATTAGTGAAAATTAATTAAAGGTGAGAAGCGTAATCTTGTATAATATTCTAACATAACTTTAATTAAAAGTTTCTCTAAAATCAAAAGTAGAAACTAAACTTAATTGATTTACTTTTGTTACAAACATTTTCTTTTATCAAAATTAATTAAAGTTTGAATACTTATCTAACAATGGCATCTTCCATCACAATAGGTAAAAGCTTGTATAGGAATTCTTTTGGAAATTAGATTGCAATGACCAATCAGAATGGGATTCCAAAAATACCGAGGCATGGAATTAATTACGAATTAATTGAGAGAGTAAGTAAGACAGTCAATGAGAGCAGACCAAGAAAATTTGCATTGGTTATTTTCAATGTGTACTGAGTAAATCTAAATCGCCTTTCTCGCCATTCGAGATGGCTTTCCCTGAAATCTGTGCCCTGGATCCCGATACTCATAGACTATACTGATATGCCTGTTCGTTAAATCATAAAATTACTACCTGCCTGAATAACTATGTTTGATAAACTAGATCTAGTCTCCGTGGGAATTGAAGTCATCAAAAGAACCGCCATGTTTTACAGAGGTAATCCTTTCAAATGCTGCTAGACTCTTAAAGTTACCGTGAATAATTTTAACTTTCACCTATCTATTTCTTTAAATATTTTGTAAAGCTTTTATTTGTAAAATTTAATATTAGTTATGAATTAATTTGTAAAGTTCTTACCTTTTTGTTAATTGTACCTGGTTTTCTCTCTATATAACTTAGCTCTAATCTCTCCTACATTAAACCTCTCCTGAATAATTATTAGTTCTTAATGTCACGTCTATGCGGCAATATTTTATTCTCATTATTATGTTTTATACTTTCAGATACTAAATTATATGTCGATAATTTTCCCCCAGAATCGCAAATGCTTACGCTATCTCTTTTAATAAAAGAAAACCCTCCTTACTTTTCAGAGGGTAATTAACCTAGTAGTTTTAAAAATAAATTTGTTGTTCTTAGTATAGCGGGTGCCTGCAAGTCTGGGGAAATAAAATCAGAATCTGATAATTACTGTACAATGTTATTGTCGAAAAACTAAGCAAAATCTGTTTTCTTAGAAATGTGTTTTTTTTTATTAATTAAATAATAGCGCTAACTTCTAAAACTATAAATATATTTATATGCATTAAATTAATATTACTTTCGTGAAATCACTAACCGCCACCAACTTTATATATATTTAATAATATGAAAATTATCTATTTGTTAAAGCATTCAAAACCAAAGAGTTGTATTAGTCATACGTTGTGGGAAGTTTATGTGTAATTTAAGTAATATAAAGGGGGGGATATTCTAGTTCTATAAGCTATTATATTAGCATTAAATGTAATTCTTCCATATCCACGTAGTAACTCAAATCATACCGGTACGCTGGGTTTTTATCAATAGAGATAGACGATAATTCTTTATTTCTTAGTTTTAAGCATATATATTTATATTAATTCAAGCGTTACGTGTATACCGGCCTTTCGTTTTATATATATTTATGCTTCATTCATTTTTACTTCCAATACCAAGGATAAGGTTTGGCAAACCCCTTCGGATTTCTTCAGCGCTAGATATTATTGCATAGGGTTCGCTCTGGCAAAAGTCCAGACTATGGCAATTCAATAAAGCACATTCTTCGTTGTTTATGACCCGACCCTGCCAACGTTTGCAGAGAGTCGCCTTCTTTAATGCTTAGCCTGTCTTTGATGCGACCTCTCGTAAGCAGTTGATGTCACTCTAACTCAGCCGATTCTTATGCTAAAAAATTTGTTCGATACGTTTTAAAGAGATTTTTAAAAGTTCTGTACGATGGTGACCTCTTCCGACTTATTTTACAAGTAAAAAATAAAAAAAAACGCATTTAAACCTAAACAAAGAAAGAACATTATTTGTGATTCGTTCTTAGCAAGCTCTCAGCCGAAAAAGACATTCTGATTGGCTGGAAAGAACAAAGAAACCGCCTGATCAAAGAAAATAAAGAAAAACGCTGAGATTTTCATTTCGAATCCAATTTTAAGTATTATAAAATTATATTTATGGAAACTAAAAATGATTCTCAGACAGAATAATAAAAAAACAAAATTATTTTCGAAAAATATTCAAGATTTTAGTACAAATATTGAAGATGTAGTAAAAAGAAATATTTACTTTTCTATAACGTAAAAGTCGATCTTTTTGTTTATATTATAGCTTTTATGTTGCCGATATTGAATATTTTAGAATAAATAAATAGCAATTTATTTTTGAAAGAACTTTCGTTCTCTTCACAACTTGAAAAAATTAATAATATACTTTTTATAAATGTATCTGAGTTGAATTTAATATTATAGGCAAATATGTTTTAACAATAGGCTTTGTCTTCAGTTTGTGAGTTGGCCAATTACAAGCTTTGATTTTTACCTCATACAACCAATGATTTAATTAGCGGTTAAAAGGTTAACTGTGAATTGAAGCACCTTCTTGGATCTCAGAGTAGATCTCTCCATTGCCATCATACACGTACCGCTCTCCCATATTTTGTTCTTGTTAAAAGCCTATTAATTCTCCTAAACCGTACTGTTATGATTATACTAAATGGATTGCCATTTTTTAATATATATTTCATTCACACTCTCAGATATGATACTTCTGCCATTATTATTATTTCCCAAATTAGCTTCCCACACACATTCTTATATAGCAAAATGCAAATATTAATTAAATAAAATTACCCTTATCGTCCAACTGAATAAACTTACGTATTGGTCTGAATGCTGCTGTTCTCATTACTGGTGGATTCAAATAACTTCGGTACCGTAGTCTAGCGCTATTATTAAAAATCTTATGTATCCCAGTCAATCGATAAATTATTGACATATAAATAGCCGCACTAGAATAAAGCCATGAATTATTTGTTATTGATGATTAAATATGTTCATTGTATAGTATTGTAAGGGAGGTTAATGTTGTCCAAGGGAGATAAACACCCATTTTATTTACATTGTAACACCAATAACGTTTGCAATCATATATACTCCAAGTTGATTTAATAAATTTTATATCTTTCTAAATATCTAAGTCATTGTTTCATTCATTGAATAGAAATAATTTTGATGTAATATAACAAGATTTCACTTACTAGATGATTGAAAATCGCTAATTATAATATCCTAGACATGAACCAAGTTCGAATAAGAGTCTTTTTGTGTCACGACTTTGTGATGCCGGTGGGGTAGGAATAAATTAGATCAGTATCATTGGAATTGTTGCTCATAAGTGGGTAGATCTGGAAAATAGGCAAATAGGGCAGAGTTCATGAATGTTCCTGACTTATGTATCTTGCACAGGATTGGATTCGAGGTACTTTTGCCTAGATGCTAGATCTTGTTATATGAACAGACGAAACCGACCGGTACAATACGTTCTCATATATATATATATATATATTAAGATAGCCAAAGCTCATACTTTAATGGACAGACTTCAATCTACTCTACACTCCAATTCTTCAATTGTCCATCCAATTGAAAATCTGATGATGGAATGCTCAAAGACCACCCTGAGGCCGAGATTCTTGTCACATCCATGTTGACCTAAGGTCAATCTGATCCCTCATGTACAAGACATATTCCATTTAATACATATACAAGGGATGGGTAGACATCTCTACTATGTAATAACTGAAACACACAGGCTTATTATATACCTGTGTCTATATATGTAATATATAGGGTATATGAGCACAGTCTTTCACACACCTGTGTCTATATATGTAATATATAGGATATATGAGCACAGACTTTCACACCACCCACACTTTCCACACTATCTCATAACACTGATACACTTGAACACATATATGTTGAAAAGATAAATAATCACCAATAGACGTATTTCATGCTAAACCAGCAATCATCAGTTGGTCCAGATTACCATCTCTACACATATATACCATAAGTGCTCACATAATCTATATAATTAAAATATCTGCTCAGTTTCACAAAATACAATCTATTTTATGTAATTCAAAATTTTTTAGTTATAAATATATATTTGTCTATACTCATTTTAAAACATTATGAACAATATCCAATTAATGTGTATATTTAAATATTTTTTTAAATATTTGTTATAATAGAAAATCAATAAAAACATTTTCCTATCAATAATTTTTTTTAAAACAAAAATAGGCTTTAAACTGATATATTTTTTAAAAGGTTAATAAATATTAGATAAAATATGTCAATTGTTATTTCTACAATACTTTAACTTTTCCATAAAAGAAGAAATTATTAATAAAATAATATTATTATTTGAATCATTTCAATTTGTTGAAAGTGCACTATTAAAAAATTATTATTTAGTCTATTTTATTAAATATGATGTTTTCTTTTCTTTGGGCTCAATTTATAATCCATTAGCATAGTTTCTAATGGTATTGTTTGATGATTGAAATATATTGATTATCTAGATTAGTGTCTGCAAATATTTCATGCTTTGTTTCTATAGTAAAAACATTATTAAATAAGCTATAAAATGAGGGAAAGAAATAGACATGAACTTAAGTTAATCCATTTGCCATTCCTTGGAAAGTTACCAATGAGAAAAATAAATTTGTCCTCTTTCTTTTTTTCTAGAACTCCATTTTTGTTTATAAGTTTCAAAATAAATAAAGATTCTGGAGATCATCTTTTCTGCTATCGTTCAGGTCAAAAATTTAATAAACGAATATAAAATTATTAAAAATTTTATATCAATATTTTTTTAAATAATAATAATCACACTGATTTATTTCCTTTATTTTAATATTTATTACCAACATTAATTATACAATTAAACAAATATATATATATATATTGGTTTGTGTGTGTATGTTTATTTTCGTTTATTTCACACACATATACTTCCACATTCCTACAGCCATGTTATCTATACATCACTAAGATAAAATTATACTTATATTGCTTTCTTAATGGTTATTATTTTAAAGTGAAACTAATTAAATAGTAAAATACTTATTTAATTTTTTTTATCATAACAGTATTCTCACCTTTAACAAACTATTATCTCAAACTAATTTCACAGTAGATATAAAGTTTTATCTTGTTTTTTTTTGGATTAAATGTATTTTATTTATTTCAAAAGCTAGTGTTGGAGTGTTAATCTCATGTATTACATAATATTAACTGGTGGGAAAAGTTTATATTTACATATTTGATTTGATATTGACAAACTGTAAACTAAAAAAAAAATGCAAATGTCAAGTAAAATAATATAAAGAAATTTGAAATATAGCTTCAAAGAAGTAATATGATCAATTTAAAATTTTCATGTTTTCTTTCTAAAGTGCTTTAGATTTGCCTATATAAATGAATTTAGGTAATAGCGATAAGATAGTCGATTCTTTGCTCTTAAAATGTTTCATCTTGTCCTTTGGTTTGAGAGGATTTCCTTTACTTAATAAACCAGTGTTGTGTGTTAATTTAGTGTATTACATAATATTAACTGTTGGAAAAGTTTATATTATACTGAATATGAAATAATTATCAAATTCATGACATTTTCTTTACTCTTTAAAATTCATTTTATGATTACTTCCTTTTAAAACTGAAGTCAAGATGTGTGCATTTATTTATAAACATTGTAATATAAGAATATTATATCTCACCAATATATATTTATTGAAATTTCATATTAAAGTTAATTTATAAGGTATGCCACATATTCATTATGATCCTTCTATTAGAATTATTTTATATGCATATTTACATACTTAATTCACGTTTATTCTTTTTTATTTTAAGTTTAGGAAAAAGTATCACATTACTTATTTAATGTCACAAATATTTAAAATTTTGCTTATTCTTATTCTGCATTATCTTCACCAAAAATTTATTAATAAAATTAAATGAATGATCCTTTAATAAAATTAAGTGAATGACCCTCAATCATTATAATTTTATTCTTATATAAGAGTTAAATAGTTTAAGTTGGATAAATTATCCATTTATCTGTATAATCAGATTCTCTGACTAAATAAATTAATCAAATGAATTATTAGTTAGTAACCATTTGTGAACTGTATTAAACATGTTTATAAAATCATTTATCAACTTGAAGGAGTATAGAAATCTAAGTATTACTTAATGTACCCTGCCTGACATACAAAGTGTGTACAAATAAAGAGGTTATTGTTTTTTTTCTCTAAACTATCTACAATCTCTGTAATCATGTCTGTGCTACATAATGGCATATTTTAGCCATTCATCACTAAAATTTTAAATTGCTAGCATGTTTGGACCAATACATCATGAAATGTGAATGTGTGTTTTGTACCTTTATAGATCATATACATTGCTTTTCCTACTATGATGAAATCTTGCATATCCCTTAAACATATTTTTGTAGCTTGTAATTCAATAAACTTTACAGATTTCCTGCCTACACAGTATGAATACTTCAAATTTATCAATAGCAGTTTTCTCAAAACAATTTTCTATAAAGTAACTAGACACCTTCATATTTCACATGATACGGACATGATAGCATTTTAAAATTTTTGTGATGATTAGCTAAACTAAATTTTTATATAATGTATGTGTTGATTTATAAATAGAATTTCAGTAATCTGGAATCAGTCATCTTTTTTCTGTCAGGGTATTGCCTGTGTATTTTTTTATATAGTTATTTTAACTATCAGGCAAGAAAAAAACAATTAGTGATATTTTGTTAGAAATCAATAGAATAGTGTGTAATTTAATTATTATTATTATTTAATTCTCAATAGTATATACACCTTTCGTACAATTATATATTTCAACCAAACTTGTACTGTTCAAGTTAATATGAAATGGTAAAATAAAACTAATAAAAAAGTCTTAAAAGCACAGAACCTGCTTTCAGCTGATTGCTATTAGAATCATATTAGTTTTATTTTACCTTTTCATATTAATTTGAGCAGTACAAGTTTTCTAGAATAATAATAACTAATAATTATTATTATCATCATTATTATTATCACTACTATTACTACTACTGCTACTGCTG